>NW_003144132.1:0-27679 GCF_000003605.2 Saccoglossus kowalevskii | reverse complement strand
GTTGATTTTGTCACTCACGTACAAATGTCGTATGTCAATTCAAGACCGTGTTTTTTTTGTAACTGTGATGTCAATAATATTTGTTGAATTTTGTCACTCACGTACAAATGTCGTATGTCAATTTAAGAAGTGTTTTTGTAACTGTGATGTCAATAATATTTGTTGAAATTTGTCACTCACGTACAAATGTCGTAGGTCAATTTAAGAAGTGTTTTTGTAACTGTGATGTCAATAATATTTGTTGAATTTTGTCACTCGCGTACAAATGTCGTATGTCAATTTAAGAAGTGTTTTTGTAACTGTGATGTCAATAATATTTGTTGAATTTTGTCACTCACGTACAAATGTCGTATGTCAATATAAGAAGTGTTTTTGTAACTGTGATGTCAATAATATTTGTTGAATTTTGTCACTCACGTACAAATGTCGTATGTCAATTTAAGAAGTGTTTTTGTAACTGTGATGTCAATAATATTTGTTGAATTTTGTCACTCACGTACAATTGTCGTATGTCAATTTAAGAAGTGTTTTTGTAACTGTGATGTCAATATTTGTTGAATTTTGTCACTCACGTACAATTGTCGTATGTCAATTTAAGAAGTGTTTTTGTAACTGTGATGTCAATATTATTTGTTGAATTTTGGCACTCACGTACAAATGTTGTATGTCAATTTAAGAAGTGTTTTTGTAACTGTGATGTCAATAATATTGTTGAATTTTGTCACTCACGTACAAATGTCATATGTCAATTTAAGAAGTGTTTTTTGTAACTGTGATGTCAATAATATTTGTTGAAATTTGTCACTCACGTACAAATGTCGTATGTCAATTTAAGAAGTGTTTTTGTAACTGTGATGTCAATATTATTTGTTGAATTTTGTCACTCACGTACAAATGTCGTATGTCAATTTAAGAAGTGTTTTTTGGAACTGTGATGTCAATAATATTTGTTGAAATTTGTCAGTCACGTACAAATGTCGTATGTCAATTTAAGAAGTGTTTTTGTAACTGTGATGTCAATAATATTTGTTGAATTTTGTCACGTACAATTGTCGTATGTCAATTTAAGAAGTGTTTTTGTAACTGTGATGTCAATATTTGTTGAATTTTGTCACGTACAATTGTCGTATGTCAATTTAAGAAGTGTTTTTTTTGTAACTGTGATGTCAATAATATTTGTTGAATTTTGTCACTCACGTACAAATGTCGTATGTCAATTTAAGAAGTGTTTTTGTAACTGTGATGTCAATAATATTTGTTGAAATTTGTCACTCACGTACAAATGTCGTAGGTCAATTTAAGAAGTGTTTTTGTAACTGTGATGTCAATAATATTTGTTGAATTTTGTCACTCGCGTACAAATGTCGTATGTCAATTTAAGAAGTGTTTTTGTAACTGTGATGTCAATAATATTTGTTGAATTTTGTCACTCACGTACAAATGTCGTATGTCAATTTAAGAAGTGTTTTTGTAACTGTGATGTCAATAATATTTGTTGAATTTTGTCACTCACGTACAAATGTCGTATGTCAATTTAAGAAGTGTTTTTGTAACTGTGATGTCAATAATATTTGTTGAATTTTGTCACTCACGTACAATTGTCGTATGTCAATTTAAGAAGTGTTTTTGTAACTGTGATGTCAATATTTGTTGAATTTTGTCACTCACGTACAATTGTCGTATGTCAATTTAAGAAGTGTTTTTGTAACTGTGATGTCAATATTATTTGTTGAATTTTGGCACTCACGTACAAATGTTGTATGTCAATTTAAGAAGTGTTTTTGTAACTGTGATGTCAATAATATTGTTGAATTTTGTCACTCACGTACAAATGTCATATGTCAATTTAAGAAGTGTTTTTTGTAACTGTGATGTCAATAAAATTTGTTGAAATTTGTCACTCACGTACAAATGTCGTATGTCAATTTAAGAAGTGTTTTTGTAACTGTGATGTCAATATTATTTGTTGAATTTTGTCACTCACGTACAAATGTCGTATGTCAATTTAAGAAGTGTTTTTTGTAACTGTGATGTCAATAATATTTGTTGAATTTTGTCACTCACGTACAAATGTCGTATGTCAATTTAAGAAGTGTTTTTGTAACTGATGTCAATATTATTTGTTGAATTTTTTCACTCACGTACAAATGTCGTATGTCAATTTAAGAAGTGTTTTTGTAACTGTGATGTCAATATTTGTTGAATTTTGTCACTCACGTACAATTGTCGTATGTCAATTTAAGAAGTGTTTTTGTAACTGTGATGTCAATAATATTTGTTGAAATTTGTCACTCACGTACAAATGTCGTATGTCAATTTAAGAAGTGTTTTTTGTAACTGTGATGTCAATAATATTTGTTGAAATTTGTCACTCACGTACAAATGTCGTATGTCAATTTAAGAAGTGTTTTTGTAACTGTGATGTCAATAATATTTGTTGAAATTTGTCACTCACGTACAAATGTCGTATGTCAATTTAAGAAGTGTTTTTGTAACTGTGATGTCAATAATATTTGTTGAATTTTGTCACTCACGTACAAATGTCGTATGTCAATTTAAGAAGTGTTTTTGTAACTGTGATGTCAATAATATTTGTTGAAATTTGTCACTCACGTACAAATGTCGTATGTCAATTTAAGAAGTGTTTTTTGTAACTGTGATGTCAATAATATTTGTTGAAATTTGTCACTCACGTACAAATGTCGTATGTCAATTTAAGAAGTGTTTTTGTAACTGTGATGTCAATAATATTTGTTGAATTTTGTCACTCGCGTACAAATGTCGTATGTCAATTTAAGAAGTGTTTTTGTAACTGTGATGTCACTAATATTTGTTGAATTTTGTCACTCGCGTACAAATGTCGTTATGTCAATTTAAGAAGTGTTTTGTAACTGTGATGTCAATAATATTTGTGAAATTTGTCACTCGCGTACAAATGTCGTATGTCAATTTAAGAAGTGTTTTGTAACTGTGATGTCAATAATATTTGTTGAATTTTGTCACTCACGTACAAATGTCGTATGTCAATTTAAGAAGTGTTTTTGTAACTGTGATGTCAATAATATTTGTTGAATTTTGTCACTCACGTACAATTGTCGTATGTCAATTTAAGAAGTGTTTTTGTAACTGTGATGTCAATATTTGTTGAATTTTGTCACTCACGTACAATTGTCGTATGTCAATTTAAGAAGTGTTTTTGTAACTGTGATGTCAATATTATTTGTTGAATTTTGTCACTCACGTACAAATGTTGTATGTCAATTTAAGAAGTGTTTTTGTAACTGCGATGTCAATAATATTGTTGAATTTTGTCACTCACGTACAAATGTCATATGTCAATTTAAGAAGTGTTTTTTGTAACTGTGATGTCAATAATATTTGTTGAAATTTGTCACTCACGTACAAATGTCGTATGTCAATTTAAGAAGTGTTTTTGTAACTGTGATGTCAATATTATTTGTTGAATTTTGTCACTCACGTACAAATGTCCTATGTCAATTTAAGAAGTGTTTTTTGTAACTGTGATGTCAATAATATTTGTTGAAATTTGTCACTCACGTACAAATGTCGTATGTCAATTTAAGAAGTGTTTTTGTAACTGTGATGTCAATAATATTTGTTGAATTTTGTCACGTACAATTGTCGTATGTCAATTTAAGAAGTGTTTTTGTAACTGTGAGGTCAATATTTGTTGAATTTTGTCACTCACGTACAATTGTCGTATGTCAATTTAAGAAGTGTTTTTGTAACTGTGATGTCAATAATATTTGTTGAATTTTGTCACTCACGTACAATTGTCGTATGTCAATTTAAGAAGTGTTTTTGTAACTGTGATGTCAATATTTGTTGAATTTTGTCACTCACATACAAATGTCGTATGTCAATTTAAGAAGTGTTTTTTGTAACTGTGATGTCAATAATATTTGTTGAAATTTGTCACTCACGTACAAATGTCGTATGTCAATTTAAGAAGTGTTTTTGTAACTGTGATGTCAATAATATTTGTTGAATTTTGTCACGTACAATTGTCGTATGTCAATTTAAGAAGTGTTTTTGTAACTGTGATGTCAATAATATTTGTTGAATTTTGTCACTCACGTACAAATGTCGTATGTCAATTTAAGAAGTGTTTTTGTAACTGTGATGTCAATATTATTTGTTGAATTTTGTCACTCGTGTACAATTGTCGTATGTCAATTTAAGAAGTGTTTTTGTAACTGTGATGTCAATAATATTTGTTGAATTTTGTCACTCACGTACAAATGTCGTATGTCAATTTAAGAAGTGTTTTTGTAACTGTGATGTCAATATTATTTGTTGAATTTTGTCACTCACGTACAATTGTCGTATGTCAATTTAAGAAGTATTTTTGTAACTGTGATGTCAATATTTGTTGAATTTTGTCACGTACAATTGTCGTATGTCAATTTAAGAAGTGTTTTTGTAACTGTGATGTCAATATTATTTGTTGAATTTTGTCACTCACGTACAAATGTCGTATGTCAATTTAAGAAGTGTTTTTTTGTAACTGTGATGTCAATAATATTTGTTGAATTTTGTCACTCACGTACAAATGTCGTATGTCAATTTAAGAAGTGTTTTTGTAACTGTGATGTCAATAATATTTGTTGAAATTTGTCACTCACGTACAAATGTCGTAGGTCAATTTAAGAAGTGTTTTTGTAACTGTGATGTCAATAATATTTGTTGAATTTTGTCACTCACGTACAATTGTCGTATGTCAATTTAAGAAGTGTTTTTGTAACTGTGATGTCAATATTTGTTGAATTTTGTCACTCACATACAAATGTCGTATGTCAATTTAAGAAGTGTTTTGTAACTGTGATGTCAATAATATTTGTTGAATTTTGTCACTCACGTACAAATGTCGTATGTCAATTTAAGAAGTGTTTTTGTAACTGTGATGTCAATAATATTTGTTGAATTTTGTCACTCGTGTACAATTGTCGTATGTCAATTTAAGAAGTGTTTTTGTAACTGTGATGTCAATAATATTTGTTGAATTTTGTCACTCACGTACAAATGTCGTATGTCAATTTAAGAAGTGTTTTTGTAACTGTGATGTCAATATTATTTGTTGAATTTTGTCACTCACTTACAATTGTCGTATGTCAATTTAAGAAGTATTTTTGTAACTGTGATGTCAATATTTGTTGAATTTTGTCACGTACAATTGTCGTATGTCAATTTAAGAAGTGTTTTTGTAACTGTGATGTCAATATTATTTGTTGAATTTTGTCACTCACGTACAAATGTCGTATGTCAATTCAAGAAGTGTTTTTTTTGTAACTGTGATGTCAATAATATTTGTTGAATTTTGTCACTCACGTACAAATGTCGTATGTCAATTTAAGAAGTGTTTTTGTAACTGTGATGTCAATAATATTTGTTGAAATTTGTCACTCACGTACAAATGTCGTAGGTCAATTTAAGAAGTGTTTTTGTAACTGTGATGTCAATAATATTTGTTGAATTTTGTCACTCGCGTACAAATGTCGTATGTCAATTTAAGAAGTGTTTTTGTAACTGATGTCAATATTATTTGTTGAATTTTTTCACTCACGTACAAATGTCGTATGTCAATTTAAGAAGTGTTTTTGTAACTGTGATGTCAATATTTGTTGAATTTTGTCACTCACGTACAATTGTCGTATGTCAATTTAAGAAGTGTTTTGTAACTGTGATGTCAATAATATTTGTTGAAATTTGTCACTCACGTACAAATGTCGTATGTCAATTTAAGAAGTGTTTTTTGTAACTGTGATGTCAATAATATTTGTTGAAATTTGTCACTCACGTACAAATGTCGTATGTCAATTTAAGAAGTGTTTTTGTAACTGTGATGTCAATAATATTTGTTGAAATTTGTCACTCACGTACAAATGTCGTATGTCAATTTAAGAAGTGTTTTTGTAACTGTGATGTCAATAATATTTGTTGAATTTTGTCACTCACGTACAAATGTCGTATGTCAATTTAAGAAGTGTTTTTGTAACTGTGATGTCAATAATATTTGTTGAAATTTGTCACTCACGTACAAATGTCGTATGTCAATTTAAGAAGTGTTTTTGTAACTGTGATGTCAATAATATTTGTTGAAATTTGTCACTCACGTACAATTGTCGTATGTGAATTTAAGAAGTGTTTTTGTAACTGTGATGTCAATATTATTTGTTGAATTTTGTCACTCACGTACAAATGTTGTATGTCAATTTAAGAAGTGTTTTTGTAACTGTGATGTCAATAATATTGTTGAATTTTGTCACTCACGTACAAATGTCATATGTCAATTTAAGAAGTGTTTTTTGTAACTGTGATGTCAATAATATTTGTTGAAATTTGTCACTCACGTACAAATGTCGTATGTCAATTTAAGAAGTGTTTTTGTAACTGTGATGTCAATATTATTTGTTGAATTTTGTCACTCACGTACAAATGTCGTATGTCAATTTAAGAAGTGTTTTTTGTAACTGTGATGTCAATAATATTTGTTGAAATTTGTCACTCACGTACAAATGTCGTATGTCAATTTAAGAAGTGTTTTTGTAACTGTGATGTCAATAATATTTGTTGAATTTTGTCACGTACAATTGTCGTATGTCAATTTAAGAAGTGTTTTTGTAACTGTGATGTCAATATTTGTTGAATTTTGTCACTCACGTACAATTGTCGTATGTCAATTTAAGAAGTGTTTTTGTAACTGTGATGTCAATAATATTTGTTGAATTTTGTCACTCACGTACAATTGTCGTATGTCAATTTAAGAAGTGTTTTTGTAACTGTGATGTCAATATTTGTTGAATTTTGTCACTCACATACAAATGTCGTATGTCAATTTAAGAAGTGTTTTGTAACTGTGATGTCAATAATATTTGTTGAATTGTGTCACTCACGTACAAATGTCGTATGTCAATTTAAGAAGTGTTTTTGTAACTGTGATGTCAATAATATTTGTTGAATTTTGTCACTCGTGTACAATTGTCGTATGTCAATTTAAGAAGTGTTTTTGTAACTGTGATGTCAATAATATTTGTTGAATTTTGTCACTCACGTACAAATGTCGTATGTCAATTTAAGAAGTGTTTTTGTAACTGTGATGTCAATATTATTTGTTGAATTTTGTCACTCACGTACAATTGTCGTATGTCAATTTAAGAAGTATTTTTGTAACTGTGATGTCAATATTTGTTGAATTTTGTCACGTACAATTGTCGTATGTCAATTTAAGAAGTGTTTTTGTAACTGTGATGTCAATATTATTTGTTGAATTTTGTCACTCACGTACAAATGTCGTATGTCAATTTAAGAAGTGTTTTTTTTGTAACTGTGATGTCAATAATATTTGTTGAATTTTGTCACTCACGTACAAATGTCGTATGTCAATTTAAGAAGTGTTTTTGTAACTGTGATGTCAATAATATTTGTTGAAATTTGTCACTCACGTACAAATGTCGTAGGTCAATTTAAGAAGTGTTTTTGTAACTGTGATGTCAATAATATTTGTTGAATTTTGTCACTCGCGTACAAATGTCGTATGTCAATTTAAGAAGTGTTTTTGTAACTGTGATGTCAATAATATTTGTTGAATTTTGTCACTCACGTACAAATGTCGTATGTCAATTTAAGAAGTGTTTTTGTAACTGTGATGTCAATAATATTTGTTGAATTTTGTCACTCACGTACAAATGTCGTATGTCAATTTAAGAAGTGTTTTTGTAACTGTGATGTCAATAATATTTGTTGAATTTTGTCACTCACGTACAATTGTCGTATGTCAATTTAAGAAGTGTTTTTGTAACTGTGATGTCAATATTTGTTGAATTTTGTCACTCACGTACAATTGTCGTATGTCAATTTAAGAAGTGTTTTTGTAACTGTGATGTCAATATTATTTGTTGAATTTTGTCACTCACGTACAAATGTTGTATGTCAATTTAAGAAGTGTTTTTGTAACTGTGATGTCAATAATATTGTTGAATTTTGTCACTCACGTACAAATGTCTTATATCAATTTAAGAAGTGTTTTTTGTAACTGTGATGTCAATAATATTTGTTGAAATTTGTCACTCACGTACAAATGTCGTATGTCAATTTAAGAAGAGTTTTTGTAACTGTGATGTCAATAATATTTGTTGAATTTTGTCACTCACGTACAAATGTCGTATGTCAATTTAAGAAGTGTTTTTGTAACTGTGATGTCAATAATATTTGTTGAATTTTGTCACTCACGTACAAATGTCGTATGTCAATTTAAGAAGTGTTTTTGTAACTGTGATGTCAATAATATTTGTTGAAATTTGTCACTCACGTACAAATGTCGTAGGTCAATTTAAGAAGTGTTTTTGTAACTGTGATGTCAATAATATTTGTTGAATTTTGTCACTCGCGTACAAATGTCGTATGTCAATTTAAGAAGTGTTTTTGTAACTGTGATGTCAATAATATTTGTTGAATTTTGTCACTCACGTACAAATGTCGTATGTCAATTTAAGAAGTGTTTTTGTAACTGTGATGTCAATAATATTTGTTGAATTTTGTCACTCACGTACAAATGTCGTATGTCAATTTAAGAAGTGTTTTTGTAACTGTGATGTCAATAATATTTGTTGAATTTTGTCACTCACGTACAATTGTCGTATGTCAATTTAAGAAGTGTTTTTGTAACTGTGATGTCAATATTTGTTGAATTTTGTCACTCACGTACAATTGTCGTATGTCAATTTAAGAAGTGTTTTTGTAACTGTGATGTCAATATTATTTGTTGAATTTTGTCACTCACGTACAAATGTTGTATGTCAATTTAAGAAGTGTTTTTGTAACTGTGATGTCAATAATATTGTTGAATTTTGTCACTCACGTACAAATGTCATATATCAATTTAAGAAGTGTTTTTTGTAACTGTGATGTCAATAATATTTGTTGAAATTTGTCACTCACGTACAAATGTCGTATGTCAATTTAAGAAGAGTTTTTGTAACTGTGATGTCAATAATATTTGTTGAATTTTGTCACTCACGTACAAATGTCGTATGTCAATTTAAGAAGTGTTTTTGTAACTGTGATGTCAATAATATTTGTTGAATTTTGTCACTCACGTACAATTGTCGTATGTCAATTTAAGAAGTGTTTTTGTAACTGTGATGTCAATATTTGTTGAATTTTGTCACTCACGTACAATTGTCGTATGTCAATTTAAGAAGTGTTTTTGTAACTGTGATGTCAATATTTGTTGAATTTTGTCACTCACGTACAATTGTCGTATGTGAATTTAAGAAGTGTTTTTGTAACTGTGATGTCAATATTATTTGTTGAATTTTGTCACTCACGTACAAATGTTGTATGTCAATTTAAGAAGTGTTTTTGTAACTGTGATGTCAATAATATTGTTGAATTTTGTCACTCACGTACAAATGTCATATGTCAATTTAAGAAGTGTTTTTTGTAACTGTGATGTCAATAATATTTGTTGAAATTTGTCACTCACGTACAAATGTCGTATGTCAATTTAAGAAGTGTTTTTGTAACTGTGATGTCAATATTATTTGTTGAATTTTGTCACTCACGTACAAATGTCGTATGTCAATTTAAGAAGTGTTTTTTGTAACTGTGATGTCAATAATATTTGTTGAAATTTGTCACTCACGTACAAATGTCGTATGTCAATTTAAGAAGTGTTTTTGTAACTGTGATGTCAATAATATTTGTTGAATTTTGTCACGTACAATTGTCGTATGTCAATTTAAGAAGTGTTTTTGTAACTGTGATGTCAATATTTGTTGAATTTTGTCACTCACGTACAATTGTCGTATGTCAATTTAAGAAGTGTTTTTGTAACTGTGATGTCAATAATATTTGTTGAATTTTGTCACTCACGTACAATTGTCGTATGTCAATTTAAGAAGTGTTTTTGTAACTGTGATGTCAATATTTGTTGAATTTTGTCACTCACATACAAATGTCGTATGTCAATTTAAGAAGTGTTTTGTAACTGTGATGTCAATAATATTTGTTGAATTGTGTCACTCACGTACAAATGTCGTATGTCAATTTAAGAAGTGTTTTTGTAACTGTGATGTCAATAATATTTGTTGAATTTTGTCACTCGTGTACAATTGTCGTATGTCAATTTAAGAAGTGTTTTTGTAACTGTGATGTCAATAATATTTGTTGAATTTTGTCACTCACGTACAAATGTCGTATGTCAATTTAAGAAGTGTTTTTGTAACTGTGATGTCAATATTATTTGTTGAATTTTGTCACTCACGTACAATTGTCGTATGTCAATTTAAGAAGTATTTTTGTAACTGTGATGTCAATATTTGTTGAATTTTGTCACGTACAATTGTCGTATGTCAATTTAAGAAGTGTTTTTGTAACTGTGATGTCAATATTATTTGTTGAATTTTGTCACTCACGTACAAATGTCGTATGTCAATTTAAGAAGTGTTTTTTTTGTAACTGTGATGTCAATAATATTTGTTAAAATTTGTCACTCACGTACAAATGTCGTATGTCAATTTAAGAAGTGTTTTTGTAACTGTGATGTCAATAATATTTGTTGAAATTTGTCACTCACGTACAAATGTCGTAGGTCAATTTAAGAAGTGTTTTTGTAACTGTGATGTCAATAATATTTGTTGAATTTTGTCACTCGCGTACAAATGTCGTAGGTCAATTTAAGAAGTGTTTTTGTAACTGTGATGTCAATAATATTTGTTGAATTTTGTCACTCGCGTACAAATGTCGTATGTCAATTTAAGAAGTGTTTTTGTAACTGTGATGTCAATAATATTTGTTGAATTTTGTCACTCACGTACAAATGTCGTATGTCAATTTAAGAAGTGTTTTTGTAACTGTGATGTCAATATTATTTGTTGAATTTTGTCACTCACGTACAATTGTCGTATGTCAATTTAAGAAGTATTTTTGTAACTGTGATGTCAATATTTGTTGAATTTTGTCACGTACAATTGTCGTATGTCAATTTAAGAAGTGTTTTTGTAACTGTGATGTCAATATTATTTGTTGAATTTTGTCACTCACGTACAAATGTCGTATGTCAATTTAAGAAGTGTTTTTTTGTAACTGTGATGTCAATAATATTTGTTGAATTTTGTCACTCACGTACAAATGTCGTATGTCAATTTAAGAAGTGTTTTTGTAACTGTGATGTCAATAATATTTGTTGAATTTTGTCACTCACGTACAATTGTCGTATGTCAATTTAAGAAGTGTTTTTGTAACTGTGATGTCAATATTTGTTGAATTTTGTCACTCACGTACAATTGTCGTATGTCAATTTAAGAAGTGTTTTTGTAACTGTGATGTCAATATTATTTGTTGAATTTTGTCACTCACGTACAAATGTTGTATGTCAATTTAAGAAGTGTTTTAGTAACTGTGATGTCAATAATATTGTTGAATTTTTGTCACTCACGTACAAATGTCATATGTCAATTTAAGAAGTGTTTTTGTAACTGTGATGTCAATATTATTTGTTGAAATTTGTCACTCACGTACAAATGTCGTATGTCAATTTAAGAAGTGTTTTTTGTAACTGTGATGTCAATAATATTTGTTGAATTTTGTCACTCACGTACAAATGTCGTATGTCAATTTAAGAAGTGTTTTTGTAACTGTGATGTCAATAATATTTGTTGAAATTTGTCACTCACGTACAAATGTCGTATGTCAATTTAAGAAGTGTTTTTTGTAACTGTGATGTCAATAATATTTGTTGAAATTTGTCACTCACGTACAAATGTCATATGTCAATTTAAGAAGTGTTTTTTGTAACTGTGATGTCAATAATATTTGTTGAAATTTGTCACTCACGTACAAATGTCGTATGTCAATTTAAGAAGTGTTTTTTGTAACTGTGATGTCAATAATATTTGTTGAATTTTGTCACTCACGTACAAATGTTGTATGTCAATTTAAGAAGTGTTTTTTGTAACTGTGATGTCAATAATATTTGTTGAAATTTGTCACTCACGTACAAATGTCGTATGTCAATTTAAGAAGTGTTTTTTTTGTAACTGTGATGTCAATAATATTTGTTGAATTTTGTCACTCACGTACAAATGTCGTATGTCAATTTAAGAAGTGTTTTTGTAACTGTGATGTCAATAATATTTGTTGAAATTTGTCACTCACGTACAAATGTCGTATGTCAATTTAAGAAGTGTTTTTGTAACTGTGATGTCAATAATATTTGTTGAATTTTGTCACGTACAATTGTCGTATGTCAATTTAAGAAGTGTTTTTGTAACTGTGATGTCAATATTTGTTGAATTTTGTCACTCACGTACAATTGTCGTATGTCAATTTAAGAAGTGTTTTTGTAACTGTGATGTCAATAATATTTGTTGAATTTTGTCACTCACGTACAATTGTCGTATGTCAATTTAAGAAGTGTTTTTGTAACTGTGATGTCAATATTTGTTGAATTTTGTCACTCACATACAAATGTCGTATGTCAATTTAAGAAGTGTTTTGTAACTGTGATGTCAATAATATTTGTTGAATTTTGTCACTCACGTACAAATGTCGTATGTCAATTTAAGAAGTGTTTTTGTAACTGTGATGTCAATAATATTTGTTGAATTTTGTCACTCGTGTACAATTGTCGTATGTCAATTTAAGAAGTGTTTTTGTAACTGTGATGTCAATAATATTTGTTGAATTTTGTCACTCACGTACAAATGTCGTATGTCAATTTAAGAAGTGTTTTTGTAACTGTGATGTCAATATTATTTGTTGAATTTTGTCACTCACGTACAATTGTCGTATGTCAATTTAAGAAGTATTTTTGTAACTGTGATGTCAATATTTGTTGAATTTTGTCACGTACAATTGTCGTATGTCAATTTAAGAAGTGTTTTTGTAACTGTGATGTCAATATTATTTGTTGAATTTTGTCACTCACGTACAAATGTCGTATGTCAATTTAAGAAGTGTTTTTTTGTAACTGTGATGTCAATAATATTTGTTGAATTTTGTCACTCGCGTACAAATGTCGTATGTCAATTTAAGAAGTGTTTTGTAACTGTGATGTCAATAATATTTGTTGAAATTTGTCACTCACGTACAAATGTCGTATGTCAATTTAAGAAGTGTTTTTGTAACTGTGATGTCAATAATATTTGTTGAATTTTGTCACTCACGTACAATTGTCGTATGTCAATTTAAGAAGTGTTTTTGTAACTGTGATGTCAATATTTGTTGAATTTTGTCACTCACGTACAATTGTCGTATGTCAATTTAAGAAGTGTTTTTGTAACTGTGATGTCAATATTATTTGTTGAATTTTGTCACTCGTGTACAATTGTCGTATGTCAATTTAAGAAGTGTTTTTGTAACTGTGATGTCAATAATATTTGTTGAATTTTGTCACTCACGTACAAATGTCGTATGTCAATTTAAGAAGTGTTTTTGTAACTGTGATGTCAATATTATTTGTTGAATTTTGTCACTCACGTACAATTGTCGTATGTCAATTTAAGAAGTATTTTTGTAACTGTGATGTCAATATTTGTTGAATTTTGTCACGTACAATTGTCGTATGTCAATTTAAGAAGTGTTTTTGTAACTGTGATGTCAATATTATTTGTTGAATTTTGTCACTCACGTACAAATGTCGTATGTCAATTTAAGAAGTGTTTTTTTGTAACTGTGATGTCAATAATATTTGTTGAATTTTGTCACTCACGTACAAATGTCGTATGTCAATTTAAGAAGTGTTTTTGTAACTGTGATGTCAATAATATTTGTTGAAATTTGTCACTCACGTACAAATGTCGTAGGTCAATTAAGAAGTGTTTTTGTAACTGTGATGTCAATAATATTGTTGAATTTGTCACTCGCGTACAAATGTTGTATGTCAATTTAAGAAGTGTTTTTGTAACTGTGATGTCAATAATATTTGTTGAAATTTGTCACTCACGTACAAATGTCGTATGTCAATTTAAGAAGTGTTTTTGTAACTGTGATGTCAATAATATTTGTTGAATTTTGTCACTCACGTACAATTGTCGTATGTCAATTTAAGAAGTGTTTTTGTAACTGTGATGTCAATATTTGTTGAATTTTGTCACTCACGTACAATTGTCGTATGTCAATTTAAGAAGTGTTTTTGTAACTGTGATGTCAATATTATTTGTTGACTTTTGTCACTCACGTACAAATGTTGTATGTCAATTTAAGAAGTGTTTTTGTAACTGTGATGTCAATAATATTGTTGAATTTTGTCACTCACGTACAAATGTCATATGTCAATTTAAGAAGTGTTTTTTGTAACTGTGATGTCAATAATATTTGTTGAAATTTGTCACTCACGTACAAATGTCGTATGTCAATTTAAGAAGTGTTTTTGTAACTGTGATGTCAATATTATTTGTTGAATTTTGTCACTCACGTACAAATGTCGTATGTCAATTTAAGAAGTGTTTTTTGTAACTGTGATGTCAATAATATTTGTTGAAATTTGTCACTCACGTACAAATGTCGTATGTCAATTTAAGAAGTGTTTTTGTAACTGTGATGTCAATAATATTTGTTGAATTTTGTCACGTACAATTGTCGTATGTCAATTTAAGAAGTGTTTTTGTAACTGTGATGTCAATATTTGTTGAATTTTGTCACTCACGTACAATTGTCGTATGTCAATTTAAGAAGTGTTTTTGTAACTGTGATGTCAATAATATTTGTTGAATTTTGTCACTCACGTACAATTGTCGTATGTCAATTTAAGAAGTGTTTTTGTAACTGTGATGTCAATATTTGTTGAATTTTGTCACTCACATACAAATGTCGTATGTCAATTTAAGAAGTGTTTTGTAACTGTGATGTCAATAATATTTGTTGAATTTTGTCACTCACGTACAAATGTCGTATGTCAATTTAAGAAGTGTTTTTGTAACTGTGATGTCAATAATATTTGTTGAATTTTGTCACTCGTGTACAATTGTCGTATGTCAATTTAAGAAGTGTTTTTGTAACTGTGATGTCAATAATATTTGTTGAATTTTGTCACTCGCGTACAAATGTCGTATGTCAATTTAAGAAGTGTTTTTGTAACTGTGATGTCAATATTATTTGTTGAATTTTGTCACTCACGTACAATTGTCGTATGTCAATTTAAGAAGTATTTTTGTAACTGTGATGTCAATATTTGTTGAATTTTGTCACGTACAATTGTCGTATGTCAATTTAAGAAGTGTTTTTGTAACTGTGATGTCAATATTATTTGTTGAATTTTGTCACTCACGTACAAATGTCGTATGTCAATTTAAGAAGTGTTTTTTTGTAACTGTGATGTCAATAATATTTGTTGAATTTTGTCACTCACGTACAAATGTCGTATGTCAATTTAAGAAGTGTTTTTGTAACTGTGATGTCAATAATAATTTTGTTGAAATTTGTCACTCACGTACAAATGTCGTATGTCAATTTAAGAAGTGTTTTGTAACTGTGATGTCAATATTATTGTTGAATTTTGTCACTCACGTACAAATGTCGTATGTCAATTAAGAAGTGTTTTTGTAACTGTGATGTCAATAATATTTGTTGAAATTTGTCACTCACGTACAAATGTCGTATGTCAATTTAAGAAGTGTTTTTGTAACTGTGATGTCAATATTATTTGTTGAATTTTGTCACTCACGTACAAATGTCGTATGTCAATTTAAGAAGTGTTTTTTTTGTAACTGTGATGTCAATAATATTTGTTGAATTTTGTCACTCACGTACAAATGTCGTATGTCAATTTAAGAAGTGTTTTTGTAACTGTGATGTCAATAATATTTGTTGAAATTTGTCACTCACGTACAAATGTCGTAGGTCAATTTAAGAAGTGTTTTTGTAACTGTGATGTCAATAATATTTGTTGAATTTTGTCACTCGCGTACAAATGTCGTATGTCAATTTAAGAAGTGTTTTTGTAACTGTGATGTCAATAATATTTGTTGAAATTTGTCACTCACGTACAAATGTCGTATGTCAATTTAAGAAGTGTTTTTGTAACTGTGATGTCAATAATATTTGTTGAATTTTGTCACTCACGTACAAATGTCGTATGTCAATTTAAGAAGTGTTTTTGTAACTGTGATGTCAATAATATTTGTTGAAATTTGTCACTCACGTACAAATGTCGTATGTCAATTTAAGAAGTGTTTTTGTAACTGTGATGTCAATATTATTTGTTGAATTTTGTCACTCACGTACAAATGTCGTATGTCAATTTAAGAAGTGTTTTTGTAACTGTGATGTCAATAATATTTGTTGAAATTTGTCACTCACGTACAAATGTCGTATGTCAATTTAAGAAGTGTTTTTGTAACTGTGATGTCAATATTTGTTGAATTTTGTCACTCACGTACAATTGTCGTATGTCAATTTAAGAAGTGTTTTCGTAACTGTGATGTCAATAATATTTGTTGAATTTTGTCACTCACGTACAATTGTCGTATGTCAATTTAAGAAGTGTTTTTGTAACTGTGATGTCAATATTTGTTGAATTTTGTCACTCACATACAAATGTCGTATGTCAATTTAAGAAGTGTTTTGTAACTGTGATGTCAATAATATTTGTTGAATTTTGTCACTCACGTACAAATGTCGTATGTCAATTTAAGAAGTGTTTTTGTAACTGTGATGTCAATAATATTTGTTGAATTTTGTCACTCGTGTACAATTGTCGTATGTCAATTTAAGAAGTGTTTTTGTAACTGTGATGTCAATAATATTTGTTGAATTTTGTCACTCACGTACAAATGTCGTATGTCAATTTAAGAAGTGTTTTTGTAACTGTGATGTCAATATTATTTGTTGAATTTTGTCACTCACGTACAATTGTCGTATGTCAATTTAAGAAGTATTTTTGTAACTGTGATGTCAATATTTGTTGAATTTTGTCACGTACAATTGTCGTATGTCAATTTAAGAAGTGTTTTTGTAACTGTGATGTCAATATTATTTGTTGAATTTTGTCACTCACGTACAAATGTCGTATGTCAATTTAAGAAGTGTTTTTTTGTAACTGTGATGTCAATAATATTTGTTGAATTTTGTCACTCACGTACAAATGTCGTATGTCAATTTAAGAAGTGTTTTTGTAACTGTGATGTCAATAATATTTGTTGAAATTTGTCACTCACGTACAAATGTCGTATGTCAATTTAAGAAGTGTTTTTGTAACTGTGATGTCAATAATATTTGTTGAATTTTGTCACTCACGTACAAATGTCGTATGTCAATTTAAGAAGTGTTTTTGTAACTGTGATGTCAATAATATTTGTTGAATTTTGTCACTCACGTACAATTGTCGTATGTCAATTTAAGAAGTGTTTTTGTAACTGTGATGTCAATATTTGTTGAATTTTGTCACTCACGTACAATTGTCGTATGTCAATTTAAGAAGTGTTTTTGTAACTGTGATGTCAATATTATTTGTTGAATTTTGTCACTCACGTACAAATGTTGTATGTCAATTTAAGAAGTGTTTTAGTAACTGTGATGTCAATAATATTGTTGAATTTTGTCACTCACGTACAAATGTCATATGTCAATTTAAGAAGTGTTTTTGTAACTGTGATGTCAATATTATTTGTTGAAATTTGTCACTCACGTACAAATGTCGTATGTCAATTTAAGAAGTGTTTTTTGTAACTGTGATGTCAATAATATTTGTTGAATTTTGTCACTCACGTACAAATGTCGTATGTCAATTTAAGAAGTGTTTTTGTAACTGTGATGTCAATAATATTTGTTGAAATTTGTCACTCACGTACAAATGTCGTATGTCAATTTAAGAAGTGTTTTTTGTAACTGTGATGTCAATAATATTTGTTGAAATTTGTCACTCACGTACAAATGTCATATGTCAATTTAAGAAGTGTTTTTTGTAACTGTGATGTCAATAATATTTGTTGAAATTTGTCACTCACGTACAAATGTCGTATGTCAATTTAAGAAGTGTTTTTGTAACTGTGATGTCAATAATATTTGTTGAAATTTGTCACTCACGTACAAATGTCGTATGTCAATTTAAGAAGTGTTTTTGTAACTGTGATGTCAATAATATTTGTTGAAATTTGTCACTCACGTACAAATGTCGTATGTCAATTTAAGAAGTGTTTTTGTAACTGTGATGTCAATATTATTTGTTGAATTTTGTCACTCGTGTACAATTGTCGTATGTCAATTTAAGAAGTGTTTTTGTAACTGTGATGTCAATAATATTTGTTGAATTTTGTCACTCACGTACAAATGTCGTATGTCAATTTAAGAAGTGTTTTTGTAACTGTGATGTCAATATTATTTGTTGAATTTTGTCACTCACGTACAATTGTCGTATGTCAATTTAAGAAGTATTTTTGTAACTGTGATGTCAATATTTGTTGAATTTTGTCACGTACAATTGTCGTATGTCAATTTAAGAAGTGTTTTTGTAACTGTGATGTCAATATTATTTGTTGAATTTTGTCACTCACGTACAAATGTCGTATGTCAATTTAAGAAGTGTTTTTGTAACTGTGATGTCAATATTTGTTGAATTTTGTCACTCACGTACAATTGTCGTATGTCAATTTAAGAAGTGTTTTTGTAACTGTGATGTCAATAATATTTGTTGAAATTTGTCACTCACGTACAAATGTTGTATGTCAATTTAAGAAGTGTTTTTTGTAACTGTGATGTCAATAATATTTGTTGAAATTTGTCACTCACGTACAAATGTCGTATGTCAATTTAAGAAGTGTTTTTGTAACTGTGATGTCAATAATATTTGTTGAAATTTGTCACTCACGTACAAATGTCGTATGTCAATTTAAGAAGTGTTTTTTGTAACTGTGATGTCAATAATATTTGTTGAATTTTGTCACTCACATACAAATGTCGTATGTCAATTTAAGAAGTGTTTTTGTAACTGTGATGTCAATAATATTTGTTGAAATTTGTCACTCACGTACAAATGTCGTATGTCAATTTAAGAAGTGTTTTTTGTAACTGTGATGTCAATAATATTTGTTGAAATTTGTCACTCACGTACAAATGTCGTATGTCAATTTAAGAAGTGTTTTTTGTAACTGTGATGTCAATAATATTTGTTGAATTTTGTCACTCACGTACAAATGTCGTATGTCAATTTAAGAAGTGTTTTTGTAACTGATGTCAATATTATTTGTTGAATTTTTTCACTCACGTACAAATGTCGTATGTCAATTTAAGAAGTGTTTTTGTAACTGTGATGTCAATAATATTTGTTGAATTTTGTCACTCACGTACAATTGTCGTATGTCAATTTAAGAAGTGTTTTTTGTAACTGTGATGTCAATAATATTTGTTGAAATTTGTCACTCACGTACAAATGTCATATGTCAATTTAAGAAGTGTTTTTTGTAACTGTGATGTCAATAATATTTGTTGAAATTTGTCACTCACGTACAAATGTCGTATGTCAATTTAAGAAGTGTTTTTGTAACTGTGATGTCAATAATATTTGTTGAAATTTGTCACTCACGTACAAATGTCGTATGTCAATTTAAGAAGTGTTTTTTGTAACTGTGATGTCAATAATATTTGTTGAATTTTGTCACTCACGTACAAATGTCGTATGTCAATTTAAGAAGTGTTTTTTGTAACTGTGATGTCAATAATATTTGTTGAATTTTGTCACTCACGTACAAATGTCGTATGTCAATTTAAGAAGTGTTTTTGTAACTGTGATGTCAATAATATTTGTTGAAATTTGTCACTCACGTACAAATGTCGTATGTCAATTTAAGAAGTGTTTTTTGTAACTGTGATGTCAATAATATTTGTTGAAATTTGTCACTCACGTACAAATGTCATATGTCAATTTAAGAAGTGTTTTTTGTAACTGTGATGTCAATAATATTTGTTGAATTTTGTCACTCACGTACAAATGTCGTATGTCAATTTAAGAAGTGTTTTTGTAACTGTGATGTCAATAATATTTGTTGAAATTTGTCACTCACGTACAAATGTCGTATGTCAATTTAAGAAGTGTTTTTTGTAACTGTGATGTCAATAATATTTGTTGAAATTTGTCACTCACGTACAAATGTCATATGTCAATTTAAGAAGTGTTTTTGTAACTGTGATGTCAATAATATTTGTTGAATTTTGTCACTCACGTACAAATGTCGTATGTCAATTTAAGAAGTGTTTTTGTAACTGTGATGTCAATAATATTTGTTGAATTTTGTCACTCACGTACAAATGTTGTATGTCAATTTAAGAAGTGTTTTTTGTAACTGTGATGTCAATAATATTTGTTGAAATGTGTCACTCACGTACAAATGTCGTATGTCAATTTAAGAAGTGTTTTTGTAACTGTGATGTCAATAATATTTGTTGAATTTTGTCACTCACGTACAATTGTCGTATGTCAATTTAAGAAGTGTTTTTGTAACTGTGATGTCAATAATATTTGTTGAAATTTGTCACTCACGTACAAATGTTGTATGTCAATTTAAGAAGTGTTTTTTGTAACTGTGATGTCAATAATATTTGTTGAAATTTGTCACTCACGTACAAATGTCGTATGTCAATTTAAGAAGTGTTTTTGTAACTGTGATGTCAATAATATTTGTTGAAATTTGTCACTCACGTACAAATGTCGTATGTCAATTTAAGAAGTGTTTTTTGTAACTGTGATGTCAATAATATTTGTTGAATTTTGTCACTCACGTACAAATGTCGTATGTCAATTTAAGAAGTGTTTTTGTAACTGTGATGTCAATAATATTTGTTGAAATTTGTCACTCACGTACAAATGTCGTATGTCAATTTAAGAAGTGTTTTTTGTAACTGTGATGTCAATAATATTTGTTGAAATTTGTCACTCACGTACAAATGTCATATGTCAATTTAAGAAGTGTTTTTTGTAACTGTGATGTCAATAATATTTGTTGAAATTTGTCACTCACGTACAAATGTCGTATGTCAATTTAAGAAGTGTTTTTTGTAACTGTGATGTCAATAATATTTGTTGAATTTTGTCACTCACGTACAAATGTCGTATGTCAATTTAAGAAGTGTTTTTGTAACTGTGATGTCAATATTATTTGTTGAATTTTGTCACTCACGTACAAATGTCGTATGTCAATTCAAGAAGTGTTTTTTTTGTAACTGTGATGTCAATAATATTTGTTGAAATTTGTCACTCACGTACAAATGTTGTATGTCAATTTAAGAAGTGTTTTTTGTAACTGTGATGTCAATAATATTTGTTGAAATTTGTCACTCACGTACAAATGTCGTATGTCAATTTAAGAAGTGTTTTTGTAACTGTGATGTCAATAATATTTGTTGAAATTTGTCACTCACGTACAAATGTTGTATGTCAATTTAAGAAGTGTTTTTTGTAACTGTGATGTCAATAATATTTGTTGAAATTTGTCACTCACGTACAAATGTCGTATGTCAATTTAAGAAGTGTTTTTGTAACTGTGATGTCAATAATATTTGTTGAAATTTGTCACTCACGTACAAATGTCGTATGTCAATTTAAGAAGTGTTTTTTGTAACTGTGATGTCAATAATATTTGTTGAATTTTGTCACTCACGTACAAATGTCGTATGTCAATTTAAGAAGTGTTTTTGTAACTGTGATGTCAATAATATTTGTTGAAATTTGTCACTCACGTACAAATGTCGTATGTCAATTTAAGAAGTGTTTTTTGTAACTGTGATGTCAATAATATTTGTTGAAATTTGTCACTCACGTACAAATGTCATATGTCAATTTAAGAAGTGTTTTTTGTAACTGTGATGTCAATAATATTTGTTGAAATTTGTCACTCACGTACAAATGTCGTATGTCAATTTAAGAAGTGTTTTTGTAACTGTGATGTCAATATTATTTGTTGAATTTTGTCACTCGTGTACAATTGTCGTATGTCAATTTAAGAAGTGTTTTTGTAACTGTGATGTCAATAATATTTGTTGAATTTTGTCACTCACGTACAAATGTCGTATGTCAATTTAAGAAGTGTTTTTGTAACTGTGATGTCAATATTATTTGTTGAATTTTGTCACTCACGTACAATTGTCGAATGTCAATTTAAGAAGTGTTTTTGTAACTGTGATGTCAATATTTGTTGAATTTTGTCACTCACGTACAAATGTCGTATGTCAATTTAAGAAGTGTTTTTTGTAACTGTAATGTCAATAATATTTGTTGAAATTTGTCACTCACGTACAAATGTCGTATGTCAATTTAAGAAGTGTTTTTGTAACTGTGATGTCAATATTTGTTGAATTTTGTCACTCACGTACAATTGTCGTATGTCAATTTAAGAAGTGTTTTTGTAACTGTGATGTCAATAATATTTGTTGAAATTTGTCACTCACGTACAAATGTTGTATGTCAATTTAAGAAGTGTTTTTTGTAACTGTGATGTCAATAATATTTGTTGAAATGTGTCACTCACGTACAAATGTCGTATGTCAATTTAAGAAGTGTTTTTGTAACTGTGATGTCAATAATATTTGTTGAATTTTGTCACTCACGTACAAATGTCGTATGTCAATTTAAGAAGTGTTTTGTAACTGTGATGTCAATATTTGTTGAATTTTGTCACTCACGTACAATTGTCGTATGTCAATTTAAGAAGTGTTTTTGTAACTGTGATGTCAATAATATTTGTTGAAATGTGTCACTCACGTACAAATGTCGTATGTCAATTTAAGAAGTGTTTTTGTAACTGTGATGTCAATAATATTTGTTGAATTTTGTCACTCACGTACAATTGTCGTATGTCAATTTAAGAAGTGTTTTTGTAACTGATGTCAATAATATTTGTTGAAATTTGTCACTCACGTACAAATGTTGTATGTCAATTTAAGAAGTGTTTTTTGTAACTGTGATGTCAATAATATTTGTTGAAATTTGTCACTCACGTACAAATGTCGTATGTCAATTTAAGAAGTGTTTTTGTAACTGTGATGTCAATAATATTTGTTGAAATTTGTCACTCACGTACAAATGTCGTATGTCAATTTAAGAAGTGTTTTTTGTAACTGTGATGTCAATAATATTTGTTGAATTTTGTCACTCACGTACAAATGTCGTATGTCAATTTAAGAAGTGTTTTTGTAACTGTGATGTCAATAATATTTGTTGAATTTTGTCACTCGCGTACAAATGTCGTATGTCAATTTAAGAAGTGTTTTTTGTAACTGTGATGTCAATAATATTTGTTGAATTTTGTCACTCACGTACAAATGTCGTATGTCAATTTAAGAAGTGTTTTTTGTAACTGTGATGTCAATAATATTTGTTGAATTTTGTCACTCACGTACAATTGTCGTATGTCAATTTAAGAAGTGTTTTTGTAACTGTGATGTCAATAATATTTGTTGAATTTTGTCACTCACGTACAAATGTCGTATGTCAATTTAAGAAGTGTTTTTGTAACTGTGATGTCAATATTATTTGTTGAATTTTGTCACTCACGTACAAATGTCGTATGTCAATTTAAGAAGTGTTTTTTGTAACTGTAATGTCAATAATATTTGTTGAAATTTGTCACTCGCGTACAAATGTCGTATGTCAATTTAAGAAGTGTTTTTGTAACTGTGATGTCAATATTTGTTGAATTTTGTCACTCACGTACAATTGTCGTATGTCAATTTAAGAAGTGTTTTTGTAACTGTGATGTCAATAATATTTGTTGAAATTTGTCACTCACGTACAAATGTTGTATGTCAATTTAAGAAGTGTTTTTTGGAACTGTGATGTCAATAATATTTGTTGAAATTTGTCACTCACGTACAAATGTCGTATGTCAATTTAAGAAGTGTTTTTTGTAACTGTGATGTCAATAATATTTGTTGAAATTTGTCACTCACGTACAAATGTCGTATGTCAATTTAAGAAGTGTTTTTGTAACTGTGATGTCAATAATATTTGTTGAAATTTGTCACTCACGTACAAATGTCGTATGTCAATTTAAGAAGTGTTTTTGTAACTGTGATGTCAATAATATTTGTTGAATTTTGTCACTCGCGTACAAATGTCGTATGTCAATTTAAGAAGTGTTTTTGTAACTGTGATGTCAATAATATTTGTTGAATTTTGTCACTCACGTACAAATGTCGTATGTCAATTTAAGAAGTGTTTTTGTAACTGTGATGTCAATATTATTTGTTGAATTTTGTCACTCACGTACAAATGTCGTATGTCAATTTAAGAAGTGTTTTTTGTAACTGTGATGTCAATAATATTTGTTGAAATTTGTCACTCACGTACAAATGTCGTATGTCAATTTAAGAAGTGTTTTTGTAACTGTGATGTCAATATTTGTTGAATTTTGTCACTCACGTACAATTGTCGTATGTCAATTTAAGAAGTGTTTTTGTAACTGTGATGTCAATAATATTTGTTGAAATTTGTCACTCGCGTACAAATGTCGTATGTCAATTTAAGAAGTGTTTTTTGTAACTGTGATGTCAATAATATTTGTTGAAATTTGTCACTCACGTACAAATGTCGTATGTCAATTTAAGAAGTGTTTTTGTAACTGTGATGTCAATAATATTTGTTGAAATTTGTCACTCACGTACAAATGTCGTATGTCAATTTAAGAAGTGTTTTTGTAACTGATGTCAATAATATTTGTTGAATTTGTCACTCACGTACAAAATGTCGTATGTCAATTTAAGAAGTGTTTTTGTAACTGTGATGTCAATAATATTTGTTGAATTTTGTCACTCACGTACAAATGTCGTATGTCAATTTAAGAAGTGTTTTTGTAACTGTGATGTCAATAATATTTGTTGAATTTTGTCACTCACGTACAAATGTCGTATGTCAATTTAAGAAGTGTTTTTGTAACTGTGATGTCAATAATATTTGTTGAATTTTGTCACTCACGTACAATTGTCGTATGTCAATTTAAGAAGTGTTTTTGTAACTGTGATGTCAATATTTGTTGAATTTTGTCACTCACGTACAATTGTCGTATGTCAATTTAAGAAGTGTTTTTGTAACTGTGATGTCAATATTATTTGTTGAATTTTGTCACTCACGTACAAATGTTGTATGTCAATTTAAGAAGTGTTTTTGTAACTGTGATGTCAATAATATTGTTGAATTTTGTCACTCACGTACAAATGTCATATATCAATTTAAGAAGTGTTTTTTGTAACTGTGATGTCAATAATATTTGTTGAAATTTGTCACTCACGTACAAATGTCGTATGTCAATTTAAGAAGAGTTTTTGTAACTGTGATGTCAATAATATTTGTTGAATTTTGTCACTCACGTACAAATGTCGTATGTCAATTTAAGAAGTGTTTTTGTAACTGTGATGTCAATAATATTTGTTGAATTTTGTCACTCACGTACAAATGTCGTATGTCAATTTAAGAAGTGTTTTTGTAACTGTGATGTCAATAATATTTGTTGAAATTTGTCACTCACGTACAAATGTCGTAGGTCAATTTAAGAAGTGTTTTTGTAACTGTGATGTCAATAATATTTGTTGAATTTTGTCACTCGCGTACAAATGTCGTATGTCAATTTAAGAAGTGTTTTTGTAACTGTGATGTCAATAATATTTGTTGAATTTTGTCACTCACGTACAAATGTCGTATGTCAATTTAAGAAGTGTTTTTGTAACTGTGATGTCAATAATATTTGTTGAATTTTGTCACTCACGTACAAATGTCGTATGTCAATTTAAGAAGTGTTTTTGTAACTGTGATGTCAATAATATTTGTTGAATTTTGTCACTCACGTACAATTGTCGTATGTCAATTTAAGAAGTGTTTTTGTAACTGTGTTGTCAATATTTGTTGAATTTTGTCACTCACGTACAATTGTCGTATGTCAATTTAAGAAGTGTTTTTGTAACTGTGATGTCAATATTATTTGTTGAATTTTGTCACTCACGTACAAATGTTGTATGTCAATTTAAGAAGTGTTTTTGTAACTGTGATGTCAATAATATTGTTGAATTTTGTCACTCACGTACAAATGTCATATGTCAATTTAAGAAGTGTTTTTTGTAACTGTGATGTCAATAATATTTGTTGAAATTTGTCACTCACGTACAAATGTCGTATGTCAATTTAAGAAGTGTTTTTGTAACTGTGATGTCAATATTATTTGTTGAATTTTGTCACTCACGTACAAATGTCGTATGTCAATTTAAGAAGTGTTTTTTGTAACTGTGATGTCAATAATATTTGTTGAATTTTGTCACTCACGTACAAATGTCGTATGTCAATTTAAGAAGTGTTTTTGTAACTGTGATGTCAATAATATTTGTTGAAATTTGTCACTCACGTACAAATGTCGTAGGTCAATTTAAGAAGTGTTTTTGTAACTGTGATGTCAATAATATTTGTTGAATTTTGTCACTCGCGTACAAATGTCGTATGTCAATTTAAGAAGTGTTTTTGTAACTGTGATGTCAATAATATTTGTTGAAATTTGTCACTCACGTACAAATGTCGTATGTCAATTTAAGAAGTGTTTTTGTAACTGTGATGTCAATAATATTTGTTGAATTTTGTCACTCACGTACAATTGTCGTATGTCAATTTAAGAAGTGTTTTTGTAACTGTGATGTCAATATTTGTTGAATTTTGTCACTCACGTACAATTGTCGTATGTCAATTTAAGAAGTGTTTTTGTAACTGTGATGTCAATATTATTTGTTGAATTTTGTCACTCGTGTACAATTGTCGTATGTCAATTTAAGAAGTGTTTTTGTAACTGTGATGTCAATAATATTTGTTGAATTTTGTCACTCACGTACAAATGTCGTATGTCAATTTAAGAAGTGTTTTTGTAACTGTGATGTCAATATTATTTGTTGAATTTTGTCACTCACGTACAAATGTCGTATGTCATTTAAGAAAGTGTTTTTGTAACTGTGATGTCAATATTATTTGTTGAATTTTGTCACTCGTGTACAATTGTCGTATGTCAATTTAAGAAGTGTTTTTGTAACTGTGATGTCAATAATATTTGTTGAATTTTGTCACTCACGTACAAATGTCGTATGTCAATTTAAGAAGTGTTTTTGTAACTGTGATGTCAATATTATTTGTTGAATTTTGTCACTCACGTACAATTGTCGAATGTCAATTTAAGAAGTGTTTTTGTAACTGTGATGTCAATATTTGTTGAATTTTGTCACTCACGTACAAATGTCGTATGTCAATTTAAGAAGTGTTTTTTGTAACTGTAATGTCAATAATATTTGTTGAAATTTGTCACTCACGTACAAATGTCGTATGTCAATTTAAGAAGTGTTTTTGTAACTGTGATGTCAATATTTGTTGAATTTTGTCACTCACGTACAATTGTCGTATGTCAATTTAAGAAGTGTTTTTGTAACTGTGATGTCAATAATATTTGTTGAAATTTGTCACTCACGTACAAATGTTGTATGTCAATTTAAGAAGTGTTTTTTGTAACTGTGATGTCAATAATATTTGTTGAAATGTGTCACTCACGTACAAATGTCGTATGTCAATTTAAGAAGTGTTTTTGTAACTGTGATGTCAATAATATTTGTTGAATTTTGTCACTCACGTACAATTGTCGTATGTCAATTTAAGAAGTGTTTTTGTAACTGATGTCAATAATATTTGTTGAAATTTGTCACTCACGTATGA
>NW_003144127.1:0-20541 GCF_000003605.2 Saccoglossus kowalevskii | reverse complement strand
CTGACAGTGACATGGGAGACATGCGAATACTACTGAGAAGTTACACTGAATCTTACATTGACATGGGAGACAAGCGAATTCTACTGATAATTTACAGTGAACCTGACAGTGACATGGGAGACAAGCGAATACTACAGAGAATTTACAGTGAACCTGACAGTGACATGGGAGACAAGTGAATACTACTGAGAAACTACACTGAATCTGACAGTGATGTGCAAGACATGCAAACACTACTGAGAAGTTACACTGAACCTGACAGTGACATGGGAGACATGCAAACACTACTGAGAAACTACACTGAATCTGACAGTGATGTGCAAGACATGCAAACACTACTGAGATGTTACACTTAACCTGACAGTGACATGGGAGACAAGCGAATACTACTGAGAAACTACACTGAATCCGACAGTGATGTGCAAGACATGCAAACACTACTGAGAAGTTACACTGAACCTGACAGTGACATGGGAGACATGCAAAACACTACTGAGAAACTACACTGAATCTGACAGTGATGTGCAAGACATGCAAACACTACTGAGATGTTACACTGAACCTGACAGTGAAATGGGAGACATGCAAACACTACTAAGAAGTTACACTGAACCTGACAGTGACATGGGAGACATGCGAATACTACTGAGAAGTTACACTGAATCTTACATTGACATGGGAGACAAGCGAATACTACTGATAATTTACAGTGAACCTGACAGTGACATGGGAGACAGCGAATACTACAGAGAATTTACAGTGAACCTGACAGTGACATGGGAGACAAGCGAATACTACTGAGAATTTACAGTGAACCTGACAGTGACATGGGAGAGAAGTGAATACTACTGAGAAACTACACTGAATCTGACAGTGACATGGGAGACATACAAACACAACTCAGAAGTTACACTGAACCTGACAGTGACATGGGAGACAAGCGAATACTACTGAGAAACTACACTGAAACTGACAGTGATGTGCATGACATGCAAACACTACTGAGAAGTTACACTGAACCTGACAGTGACATGGGAGACATGCAAACACAACTGAGAAACTACACTAAATCTGACAGTGACATGGGAGACATGCAAACACTACTGAGAAGTCACACTTAACCTGACAGTGACATGGGAGACAAGCGAATACTACTGAGAATTTACAGTGAACCTATCAGTGACATGGGAGACTTGCGAATACTACTGAGAAGTTACACTAAATCTAACAGTGACATGGGAGACATGCAAACACAACTGAGAAGTTACACTGAACCTGACAGTGACATGGGAGACATGCGAATACTACTGAGAAGTTACACTGAATCTGACAGTGACATGGGAGACAAGCGAATACTACTGAGAATTTACAGTGAACCTGACAGTGACATGGGAGACAAGCGAATACTACTGAGAATTTACAGTGAACCTGACAGTGACATGGGAGACAAGTGAATACTACTGAGAAACTACACTGAATCTGACAGTGACATGGGAGACATGCAAACACAACTGAGAAGTTACACTGAACCTGACAGTGACTTGGGAGACAAGCGAATACTACTGAGAAACTACACTGAAACTGACAGTGATGTGCAAGACATGCAAACACTACTGAGAAGTTACACTGAACCTGACAGTGACATGGGAGACATGCAAACACTACTGAGAAACTACACTGAATCTGACAGTGATGTGCAAGACATGCAAACACTACTGAGAAGTTACACTGAACCTGACAGTGACATGGGAGACAAGCGAATACTACTGAGAAACTACACTGAATCTGACAGTGACATGGGAAACATGCAAACACAACTGAGAAGTTACACTGAACCAGACAGTGACATGGGAGACAAGCGAATACTACTGAGAAACTACACTGAATCTGACAGTGGGAGACATGCAAACACTACTGAGATGTTACACTTAACCTGACAGTGACATGGGAGACATGCAAACACTACTGAGAAACTACACTGAATCTGACAGTGATGTGCAAGACATGCAAACACTACTGAGATGTTACACTGAACCTGACAGTGAAATGGGAGACATGCAAACACAACTAAGAAGTTACACTGAACCTGACAGTGACATGGGAGACATGCGAATACTACTGAGAAGTTACACTGAATCTTACATTGACATGGGAGACAAGCGAATACTAATGAGAATTTACAGTGAACCTGACAGTGACATGGGAGACAAGCGAATACTACAGAGAATTTACAGTGAACCTGACAGTGACATGGGAGACAAGAGAATACTACTGAGAATTTACAGTGAACCTGACAGTGACATGGGAGACAAGTGAATACTACTGAGAAACTACACTGAATCTGGCAGTGACATGGGAGACATGCAAACACAACTGAGAAGTTACACTGAACCTGACAGGGACATGGGAGACAAGCGAATACTACTGAGAAACTACACTGAAACTGACAGTGATGTGCAAGACATGCAAACACTACTGAGAAGTTACACTGAACCTGACAGTGACATGGGAGACATGCAAACACTACAGAGAAACTACACTGAATCTGAAAGTGATGTGCAAGACATGCAAACACTACTGAGAAGTTACACTGAACCTGACAGTGACATGGGAGAAGAGCGAATACTACTGAGAAACTACACTGAATCTGACAGTGACATGGGAGACATGCAAACACAACTGAGAAGTTACACTGAACCTGACAGTGACATGGGAGACAAGCGAATACTACTGAGAAACTACACTGAATCCGACAGTGACATGGGAGACATGCAAACACTACTGAGAAGTTACACTTAACCTGACGGTGACATGGGAGACAAGCGAATACTACTGAGAAACTACACTGAATCTGAAAGTGATGTGCAAGACATGCAAACACTACTGAGAAGTTACACTGAACCTGACAGTGACATGGGAGACATGCAAATACTACTGAGAAACTACACTGAATCTGACAGTGATGTGCAAGACATGCAAACACTACTGAGAAGTTACACTGAACCTGACAGTGACATGGGAGACATGCAAACACAACTGAGAAACTACACTGAATCTGACAGTGATGTGTAAGACATGCAAACACTACTGAGAAGTTACACTGAACCTGACAGTGACATGGGAGACAAGCGAATACTACTGAGAAACTACACTGAATCTGACAGTGACATGGGAGACATGCAAACACAACTGAGAATTTACACTGAACCTGACAGTGACATGGGAGACAAGCGAATACTACTGAGAAACTACACTAAATCTGACAGTGACGTGGGAGACATGCAAACACAACTGAGAAGTTACACTGAACCTGACAGTGACATGGGAGACAAGCGAATACAACTGAGAAACTACTCTGAATCTGACAGTGATGTGCAAGACATGCAAACACTACTGAGAAGTTACACTGAACCTGATAATGACATGGGAGACATGCAAACACTACTGAGAAACTACACTGAATCTGACAGTGATGTGCAAGACATGCAAACACTACTGAAAAGTTACACTGAACCTGACAGTGACATGGGAGAAAAGCGAATACTACTGAGAATTTACAGTGAACCTGACAGTGACATGGGAGACAGGGAAAAACAACTGCGAAGTTACAGTGAACCTGACAGTGACGCTGAAGACGAGCGAATACTACTGCTAAATTACAGTGAACCTTATAGTTATATTCAAGACACATGAAGACTACTAAACAGTTACAGTAAACCTGGTAGTGACGTGCAAGACATACAAACACTACTGAGAAGTTACACTGAACCTGACAGTGACATGGGAGACATGCAAACACTACTGAGAAACTACACTGAATCTGACAGTGATGTGCAAGACATGCAAACACTACTGAGATGTTACACTGAACCTGACAGTGAAATGGGAGACATGCAAACACAACTAAGAAGTTACACTGAACCTGACAGTGACATGGGAGACATGCGAATACTACTGAGAAGTTACACTGAATCTTACATTGACATGGGAGACAAGCGAATACTACTGAGAATTTACAGTGAACCTGACAGTGACATGGGAGACAAGCGAATACTACAGAGAATTTACAGTGAACCTGACAGTGACATGGGAGACAAGCGAATACTACTGAGAATTTACAGTGAACCTGACAGTGACATGGGAGACAAGTGAATACTACTGAGAAACTACACTGAATCTGACAGTGACATGGGAGACATGCAAACACAACTCAGAAGTTGCACTGAACCTGACAGTGACATGGTAGACAAGCGAATACTACTGAGAAACTACACTGAAACTGACAGTGATGTGCAAGACATGCAAACACTACTGAGAAGTTACACTGAACCTGACAGTGACATGGGAGACAAGCGAATACTACTGAGAAACTACACTGAATCTGACAGTGACATGGGAGACATGCAAACACTACTGAGAAGTTACACTGAACCTGACAGTGACATGGGAGACAAGCGAATACTACTGAGAAACTACACTGAAACTGACAGTGATGTGCAAGACATGCAAACACTACTGAGAAGTTACACTGAACCTGACAGTGACATGGGAGACATGCAAACATTACTGAGAAACTACACTGAATCTGACAGTGATGTGCAAGACATGCAAACACTACTGAGAAGTTGCACTGAACCTGACAGTGACATGGGAGACAAGCGAATACTACTGAGAAACTACACTGAATCTGACAGTGATATGGGAAACATGCAAACACAACTGAGAAGTTACACTGAACCAGACAGTGACATGGGAGAGAAGCGAATACTACTGAGAAACTACACTGAATCTGACAGTGATGTGCAAGACATGCAAACACTACTGAGATGTTACACTGAACCTGACAGTGAAATGGGAGACATGCAAACACAACTAAGAAGTTACACTGAACCTGACAGTGACATGGGAGACATGCGAATACTACTGAGAAGTTACACTGAATCTTACATTGACATGGGAGACAAGCGAATACTACTGAGAATTTACAGTGAACCTGACAGTGACATGGGAGACAAGCGAATACTACAGAGAATTTACAGTGAACCTGACAGTGACATGGGAGACAAGCGAATGCTACTGAGAATTTACAGTGAACCTGACAGTGACATGGGAGACAAGTGAATACTACTGAGAAACTACACTGAATCTGACAGTGACATGGGAGACATACAAACACAACTCAGAAGTTACACTGAACCTGACAGTGACATGGGAGACAAGCGAATACTACTGAGAAACTACACTGAAACTGACAGTGATGTGCAAGACATGCAAACACTACTGAGAAATTACACTGAACCTGACAGTGACATGGGAGACATGCAAACACTACTGAGAAACTACACTGAATCTGACAGTGATGTGCAAGACATGCAAACACTACTGAGAAGTTACACTGAACCTGACAGTGACATGGGAGACATGCAAACACAACTGAGAAACTACACTGAATCTGACAGTGATGTGCAAGACATGCAAACACTACTGAGAAGTTACACTGAACCTGACAGTGACATGGGAGACATGCAAACACAACTGAGAAACTACACTGAATCTGACAGTGATGTGCAAGACATGCAAACACTACTGAGAAGTTACACTGAACCTGACAGTGACATGGGAGACATGCAAACACTACAGAGAAACTACACTGAATCTGAAAGTGATGTGCAAGACATGCAAACTCTACTGAGAAGTTACACTGAATCTGACAGTGACATGGGAGACAAGCGAATACTACTGAGAAACTACACTGAAATCTGTCAGTGACATGGGAGACATGCAAACACAACTGAGAAGTTACACTGAAACCTGACAGTGACATGGGAGACAAGCGAATACTACTGAGAAACTACACTGAATCTGACAGTGACATGGGAGACATGCAAACACTACTGAGAAGTTACACTTAACCTGACAGTGACATGGGAGACAAGCGAATACTACTGAGAAACTACATTGAATCTGACAGTGATGTGCAAGACATGCAAACACTACTGAGAAGTTACACTGAACCTGACAGTGACATGGGAGACACGCAAATACTACTGAGAAACTACACTGAATCTGACAGTGATGTGCAAGACATGCAAACACTACTGAGAAGTTACACTGAATCTGACAGTGACATGGGAGACAAGCGAATACTACTGAGAAACTACACTGAATCTGTCAGTGACATGGGAGACATGCAAACACAACTGAGAAGTTACACTGAACCTGACAGTGACATGGGAGACAAGCGAATACTACTGAGAAACTACACTGAATCTGACAGTGACATGGGAGACATGCAAACACTACTGAGAAGTTACACTTAACCTGACAGTGACATGGGAGACAAGCGAATACTACTGAGAAACTACATTGAATCTGACAGTGATGTGCAAGACATGCAAACACTACTGAGAAGTTACACTGAACCTGACAGTGACATGGGAGACATGCAAACACTACTGAGAAACTACACTGAATCTGACAGTGATGTGCAAGACATGCAAACACTACTGAGAAGTTACACTGAACCTGACAGTGACATGGGAGACATGCAAAAACAACTGAGAAACTACACTGAATCTGACAGTGATGTGTAAGACATGCAAACACTACTGAGAAGTTACACTGAACCTGACAGTGACATGGGAGACAAGCGAATACTACTGAGAAACTACACTGAATCTGACAGTGACATTGGAGACATGCAAACACTACTGCGAAGTTACACTGAAACTGACAGTGACATGGGAGACAAGCGAATAATACTGAGATACTACACTGAATCTGACAGTGATGTGCAAGACATGCAAACACTACTGAGAAGTTACACTGAACCTGACAGTGACATGGGAGACATTCAAACACAACTAAGAAGTTACACTGAACCTGACAGTGACATGGGAGACAAGCGAATACTACTGAGAAGTTACACTGAATCTTACAGTGACATGGGAGACAAACGAATACTACTTAGAATTTACAGTGTACCTGACAGTGACATGGGAGACAAGCGAATACTACTGAGAATTTACAGTGAACCTGACAGTGACATAGGAGACAAGCGAATACTACTGAGAATTTACAGTGAACCTGACAGTGACATGGGAGACAAGTGAATACTACTGAGAAACTACACTGAATCTGACAGTGACATGGGAGACATGCAAACACAACTGAGAAGTTACAATGAAACCTGACAGTGACATGGGAGACAAGCGAATACTACTGAAAACTACACTGAAACTGACAGTGATGTGCAAGACATGCAAACACTACTGAGAAGTTACACTGAACCTGACAGTGACATGGGAGACATGCAAAAACAACTGAGAAACTACACTGAATCTGACAGTGATGTGTGAGACATGCAAACACTACTGAGAAGTTACACTGAACCTGACAGTGACATGGGAGACAAGCGAATACTACTGAGAAACTACACTGAATCTGACAGTGACATGGGAGACATGCAAACACTACTGAGAAGTTACACTGAATCTGACAGTGACATGAGAGACATGCAAACACTACTGAGATACTACACTGAATCTGACAGTGATATGGGAGACATGCAAAACACTACTGAGAAGTTACACTGAACCTGACAGTGACATGGGAGACAAGCGAATACTACTGAGAAACTACACTGAATCTGACAGTGACATGGGGAGACATGCAAACACTACTGAGAAGTTACACTGAACCTGACAGTGACATGGGAGACAATCGAACACTACTGAGAAAATACACTGAATCTGACAGTGATGTGCAAGACATGCAAACACTACTGAGAAGTTACACTGAACCTGACAGTGACATGGGAGACATGCAAACACAACTGAGAAACTACACTGAATCTGACAGTGATGTGTAAGACATGCAAACACTACTGAGAAGTTACACTGAACCTGACAGTGACATGGGAGACAAGCGAATACTACTGAGAAACTACACTGAATCTGACAGTGACATGGGAGACATGCAAACACAACTGAGAAGTTACACTGAACCTGACAGTGACATGGGAGACAAGCGAATACTACGGAGAAACTACACTTAATCTGACAGTGACATGGGAGACATGCAAACACTACTGATAAGTTACACTGAAACTGACAGTGACATGGGAGACAAGCGAATAATACTGAGAAACTACACTGAATCTGACAGTGATGTGCAAGACATGCAAACACTACTGAGAAGTTACACTGAACCTGACAGTGACATGGGAGACATGCAAACACAACTAAGAAGTTACACTGAACTTGACAGTGACATGGGAGACATGCAAATACTACTGAGAAGTAACACTGAATCTTACAGTGACATGGGAGACAAACGAATACTACTGAGAATTTACAGTGAATCTGACAGTGACATGGGAGACAAGCGAATACTACTGAGAATTTACAGTGAACCTGACAGTGACATGGGAGACAAGCGAATACTACTGCGAATTTACAGTGAACCTGACAGTGACATGGGAGACAAGTGAATACTACTGAGAAACTACACTGAATCTGAGAGTGACATTGGAGACATGCAAACACAACTGAGAAGTTACACTGAACCTGACAGTGACATGGGAGACAAGCGAATACTACTGAGAAACTACACTGAAACTGACAGTGATGTGCAAGACATGCAAACACTACTGAGAAGTTACACTGAACCTGACAGTGACATGGGAGACATGCAAACACTACTGAGAAACTACACTGAATCTGAAAGTGATGTGCAAGACATGCAAACACTACTAAGAAGTTACACTGAACCTGACAGTGACATGGGAGACAAGCGAATACTACTGAGAAACTACACTGAATCTGACAGTGACATGGGAGACATGCAAACACAACTGAGAAGTTACAATGAACCTGACAGTGACATGGGAGACAAGCGAATACTACTGAGAAACTACACTGAATCTGACAGTGACATGGGAGACATGCAAACACTACTGAGAAGTTACACTTAACCTGACAGTGACATGGGAGACAAGCGAATACTACTGAGAAACTACACTGAATCTGACAGTGATGTGCAAGACATGCAAACACTACTCAGAAGTTACACTGAACCTGACAGTGACATGGGGGACATGCAAATATTACTGAGAAACTACACTGAATCTGACAGTGATGTGCAAGACATGCAAACACTACTGAGAAGTTACACTGAACCTGACAGTGACATGGGAGACATGCAAACACAACTGAGAAAACTACACTGAATCTGACAGTGATGTGTAAGACATGCAAACACTACTGAGAAGTTACACTGAACCTGACAGTGACATGGGAGACAAGCGAATACTACTGAGAAACTACACTGAATCTGACAGTGACATGGGAGACATGCAAACACAACTGAGAATTTACACTGAACCTGACAGTGACATGGGAGACAAGCGAATACTACTGAGAAACTACACTAAATCTGACAGTGACGTGGGAGACATGCAAACACAACTTAGAAGTTACACTGAACCTGACAGTGACATGGGAGACAAGCGAATACAACTGAGAACTACTCTGAATCTGACAGTGATGTGCAAGACATGCAAACACTACTGAGAAGTTACACTGAACCTGATAATGACATGGGAGACATGCAAACACTACTGAGAAACTACACTGAATCTGACAGTGATGTGCAAGACATGCAAACACTACTGAGAAGTTACACTGAACCTGACAGTGACATGGGAGAAAAGCGAATACTACTGAGAATTTACAGTGAACCTGACAGTGACATGGGAGACAGGGAAAAACAACTGCGAAGTTACAGTGAACCTGACAGTGACGCTGAAGACGAGCGAATACTACTGCTAAATTACAGTGAGCCTTATAGTTATATTCAAGACACATGAAGACTACTAAACAGTTACAGTAAACCTGGTAGTGACGTGCAAGACATACAAACACTACTGAGAAGTTACACTGAACCTGACAGTGACATGGGAGACATGCAATCACTACTGAGAAACTACACTGAATCTGACAGTGATGTGCAAGACATGCAAACACTACTGAGATGTTACATTGAACCTGACAGTGAAATGGGAGACATGCAAACACAACTAAGAAGTTACACTGAACCTGACACTGACATGGGAGACATGCGAATACTACTGAGAAGTTACACTGAATCTTACATTGACATGGGAGACAAGCGAATACTACTGAGAATTTACAGTGAACCTGACAGTGACATGGGAGACAAGCGAATACTACAGAGAATTTACAGTGAACCTGACAGTGACATGGGAGACAAGCGAATACTACTGAGAATTTACAGTGAACCTGACAGTGACATGGGAGACAAGTGAATACTACTGAGAAACTACACTGAATCTGACAGTGACATGGGAGACATGCAAACACAACTCAGAAGTTACACTGAACCTGACAGTGACATGGTAGACAAGCGAATACTACTGCGAAACTACACTGAAACTGACAGTGATGTGCAAGACATGCAAACACTACTGAGAAGTTACACTGAACCTGACAGTGACATGGGAGACAAGCGAATACTACTGAGAAACTACACTGAATCTGACAGTGACATGGGAGACATGCAAACACTACTGAGAAGTTACACTGAACCTGACAGTGACATGGGAGACAAGCGAATACTACTGAGAAACTACACTGAAACTGACAGTGATGTGCAAGACATGCAAACACTACTGAGAAGTTACACTGAACCTGACAGTGACATGGGAGACAAGCGAATACTACTGAGAAACTACACTGAATCTGACAGTGATATGGGAAACATGCAAACACAACTGAGAAGTTACACTGAACCAGACAGTGACATGGGAGACAAGCGAATACTACTGAGAAACTACACTGAATCTGACAGTGACATGGGAGACATGCAAACACTACTGAGAAGTTACACTGAACCTGACAGTGACATGGGAGACATGCAAACACTACTGAGAAACTACACTGAATCTGACAGTGATGTGCAAGACATGCAAACACTACTGAGAAGTTACACTGAACCTGACAGTGACATGGGAGACAAGCGAATACTACTGAGAAACTACACTGAATCTGACAGTGATATGGGAAACATGCAAACACAACTGAGAAGTTACACTGAACCAGACAGTGACATGGGAGAGAAGCGAATACTACTGAGAAACTACACTGAATCTGACAGTGACATGGGAGATATGCAAACACTACTGAGAAACTACACTGAATCTGACAGTGATGTGCAAGACATGCAAACACTACTGAGATGTTACACTGAACCTGACAGTGAAATGGGAGACATGCAAACACAACTAAGAAGTTACACTGAACCTGACAGTGACATGGGAGACATGCGAATACTACTGAGAAGTTACACTGAATCTTACATTGACATGGGAGACAAGCGAATACTACTGAGAATTTACAGTGAACCTGACAGTGACATGGGAGACAAGCGAATATTACAGAGAATTTTACAGTGAACCTGACAGTGACATGGGAGACAAGCGAATACTACTGAGAATTTACAGTGAACCTGACAGTGACATGGGAGACAAGTGAATACTACTGAGAAACTACACTGAATCTGACAGTGACATGGGAGACATACAAACACAACTCAGAAGTTACACTGAACCTGACAGTGACATGGGAGACAAGCGAATACTACTGAGAAACTACACTGAAACTGACAGTGATGTGCAAGACATGCAAACACTACTGAGAAGTTACACTGAACCTGACAGTGACATGGGAGACATGCAAACACAACTGAGAAACTACACTAAATCTGACAGTGACATGGGAGACATGCAAACACTACTGAGAAGTCACACTTAACCTGACAGTGACATGGGAGACAAGCGAATACTACTGAGAAACTACACTGAATCTGACAGTGATGTGCAAGACATGCAAACACTACTGAGAAGTTACACTGAACCTGACAGTGACATGGGAGACATGCAAACACAACTGAGAAACAACACTAAATCTGACAGTGACATGGGAGACATGCAAACACTACTGAGAAGTCACACTTAACCTGACAGTGACATGGGAGACAAGCGAATACTACTGAGATACTACACTGAATCTGACAGTGATGTGCAAGACATGCAAACACTACTGAGAAGTTACACTGAACCTGACAGTGACATGGGAGACATGCAAACACTACTGAGAAACTACACTGAATCTGACAGTGATGTGCAAGACATGCAAACACTACTGAGAAGTTACACTGAACCTGACAGTGACATGGGAGACATGCAAACACAACTGAGAAACTACATTAAATCTGACAGTGACATGGGAGACATGCAAACACTACTGAGAAGTCACACTTAACCTGACAGTGACATGGGAGACAAGCGAATACTACTGAGAAACTACACTGAATCTGACAGTGATGTGCAAGACATGCAAACACTACTGAGAAGTTACACTGAACCTGACAGTGACATGGGAGACATGCAAACACTACTGAGAAACTACACTGAATCTGACAGTGATGTGCAAGACATGCAAACACTACTGAGAAGTTACACTGAACCTGACAGTGACATGGGAGACAAGCGAATACTACTGAGAAACTACACTGAATCTGACAGTGACATGGGAGACATGCAAACACAACTGAGAAGTTACACTGAACCTGACAGTGACATGGGAGACAAGCGAATACTACTGAGAAACTACACTGAATCTGACAGTGACATGGGAGACATGCAAACACTACTGAGAAGTCACACTTAACCTGACAGTGACATGGGAGACAAGCGAATACTACTGAGAAACTACACTGAATCTGACAGTGATGTGCAAGACATGCAAACACTACTGAGAAGTTACACTGAACCTGACAGTGACATGGGAGACATGCAAACACTACTGAGAAACTACACTGAATCTGACAGTGATGTGCAAGACATGCAAACACTACTGAGAAGTTACACTGAACCTGACAGTGACATGGGAGACATGCAAACACAACTGAGAAACTACACTGAATCTGACAGTGATGTGCAAGACATGCAAACACTACTGAGAAGTTACACTGAACCTGACAGTGACATGGGAGACATGCAAACACAACTGAGAAACTACACTGAATCTGACAGTGACATGGGAGACATGCAAACACTACTGATAAGTTACACTGAACCTGACAGTGACATGGGAGACAAGCGAACACTACTGAGAAACTACACTGAATCTGACAGTGATGTGCAAGACATGCAAACACTACTGAGAAGTTACACTGAACCTGACAGTGACATGGGAGACATGCAAACACTACTGAGAAACTACACTGAATCTGACAGTGATGTGCAAGACATGCAAACACTACTGAGAGGTTACACTTAACCTGACAGTGACATGGAAGACAAGCGAATACTACTGAGAAACTACACTGAATATGACAGGGACATGGGAGACATGCAAACACAACTGAGAAGTTACACTGAACCTGACAGTGACATGGGAGACAAGCGAATACTACTGAGAAACTACACTGAATCTGACAGTGACATGGGAGACATGCAAACACAACTGAGAAACTACACTGAATCTGACAGTGATGTGCAAGACATGCAAACACTACTGATAAGTTACACTGAACCTGACAGTGACATGGGAGACATGCAAACACAACTGAGAAACTACACTGAATCTGACAGTGATGTGTAAGACATGCAAACACTACTGAGAAGTTACACTGAACCTGACAGTGACATGGGAGACAAGCGAATACTACTGAGAAACTACACTGAATCTGACAGTGACATGGGAGACATGCAAACACTACTGAGAAGTTACACTGAAACTGACAGTGACATGGGAGACAAGCGAATAATACTGAGAAACTACACTGAATCTGACAGTGATGTGCAAGACATGCAAACACTACTGAGAAGTTACACTGAACCTGACAGTGACATGGGAGACATGCAAACACAACTGAGAAACTACACTGAATCTGACAGTGACATGGGAGACATGCAAACACTACTGATAAGTTACACTGAAACTGACAGTGACATGGGAGACAAGCGAACACTACTGAGAAACTACACTGAATCTGACAGCGATGTGCAAGACATGCAAACACTACTGAGAAGTTACACTGAACCTGACAGTGACATGGGAGACATGCAAACACTACTGAGAAACTACACTGAATCTGACAGTGATGTGCAAGACATGCAAACACTACTGAGAAGTTACACTGAACCTAACAGTGACATGGGGGACAAGCGAATACTACTGAGAAACTACACTGAATCTGACAGTGACATGGGAGACATGCAAACACAACTGAGAAGTTACACTGAACCTGACAGTGACATGGGAGACAAGCGAATACTACTGAGAAACTACACTGAATCTGACAGTGACATGGGAGACATGCAAACACTACTGAGAAGTCACACTTAACCTGACAGTGACATGGGAGACAAGCGAATACTACTGAGAAACTACACTGAATCTGACAGTGATGTGCAAGACATGCAAACACTACTGAGAAGTTACACTGAACCTGACAGTGACATGGGAGACATGCGAATACTACTGAGAAGTTACACTGAATCTGACAGTGACATGGGAGACAAGCGAATACTACTGAGAATTTACAGTGAACCTGACAGTGACATGGGAGACAAGCGAATACTACTGAGAATTTACAGTGAACCTGACAGTGGCATGGGAGACAAGTGAATACTACTGAGAAACTACACTGAATCTGACAGTGACATGGGAGACATGCAAACACTACTGAGAAGTTACACTGAACCTGACAGTGACATGGGAGACAAGCGAATACTACTGAGAAACTACACTGAAACTGACAGTGATGTGCAAGACATGCAAACACTACTGAGAAGTTACACTGAACCTGACAGTGATATGGGAGACATGCAAACACTACTGAGAAACTACACTGAATCTGACAGTGATGTGCAAGACATGCAAACACTACTGAGAAGTTACACTGAACCTGACAGTGACATGGGAGACAAGCGAATACTACTGAGAAACTACACTGAGTCTGACAGTGGGAGACATGCAAACACAACTGAGATGTTACACTTAATCTGACAGTGACATGGGAGACAAGCGAATACTACTGAGAAACTACACTGAATCTGACAGTGATGTGCAAGACATGCAAACACTACTGAGAAGTTACACTGAACCTGACAGTGACATGGGAGACATGCAAACACTACTGAGAAACTACACTGAACCTGACAGTGACATGGGAGACATGCGAATACTACTGAGAAGTTACACTGAATCTTACATTGACATGGGAGACAAGCGAATACTACTGAGAATTTACTGTGAACCTGACAGTGACATGGGAGACAAGCGAATACTACAGAGAATTTACAGTGAATCTGACAGTGACATGGGAGACTAGCGAATACTACTGAGAATTTACAGTGAACCTGACAGTGACATGGGAGACACGTGAATACTACTGAGAAACTACACTGAATCTGACAGTGACATGGGAGACATGCAAACACAACTCAGAAGTTACACTGAACCTGACAGTGACATGGGAGACAAGCGAATACTACTGAGAAACTGCACTGAAACTGACAGTGATGTGCAAGACATGCAAACACTACTGAGAAGTTACACTGAACCTGACAGTGACATGGGAGACAAGCGAATACTACTGAGAAACTACACTGAAACTGACAGTGATGTGCAAGACATGCAAACACTACTGAGAAGTTACACTGAACCTGACAGTGACATGGGAGACATGCAAACACTACTGAGAAACTACACTGAATCTGACAGTGATGTGCAAGACATGAAAACACTACTGAGAAGTTACACTGAACCTGACAGTGACATGGGAGACAAGCGAATACTACTGAGAAACTACACTGAATCTGACAGTGACATGGGAAACATGCAAACACAACTGAGAAGTTACACTGAACCAGACAGTGACATGGGAGACAAGCGAATACTACTGAGAAACTACACTGAATCTGACAGTGACATGGGAGACATGCAAACACTACTGAGATGTTACACTTAACCTGACAGTGACATAGGAGACAAGCGAATACTACTGAGAAACTACACTGAATCTGACAGTGATGTGCAAAACCTGCAAACACTACTGAGAAGTTACACTGAACCTGACAGTGACATGGGAGACATGCAAACACTACTGAGAAACTACACTGAATCTGACAGTGATGTGCAAGACATGCAAACACTACTGAGATGTTACACTGAACCTGACAGTGAAATGGGAGACATGCAAACACAACTAAGAAGTTACACTGAACCTGACAGTGACATGGGAGACATGCGAATACTACTGAGAAGTTACACTGAATCTTACAATGACATGGGAGACAAGCGAATACTACTGATAATTTACAGTGAACCTGACAGTGACATGGGAGACAAGCGAATACTACAGAGAATTTACAGTGAACCTGACAGTGACATGGGAGACAAGCGAATACTACTGAGAATTTACAGTGAACCTGACAGTGACATGGGAGACAAGCGAATACTACTGAGAATTTACAGTGAACCTGACAGTGACATGGGAGACAAGTGAATACTACTGAGAAACTACACTGAATCTGACAGTGACATGGGAGACATGCAAACACTACTGAGAAGTTACACTGAACCTGACAGTGACATGGGAGACAAGCGAATACTACTGAGAAACTACACTGAAACTGACAGTGATGTGCAAAACATGCAAACACTACTGAGAAGTTACACTGAACCTGAGAGTGATATGGGAGACATGCAAACACTACTGAGAAACTACACTGAATCTGACAGTGATGTGCAAGACATGCAAACACTACTGAGAAGTTACACTGAACCTGACAGTGACATGGGAGACAAGCGAATACTACTGAGAAACTACACTGAGTCTGACAGTGGGAGACATGCAAACACAACTGAGATGTTACACTTAACCTGACAGTGACATGGGAGACAAGCGAATACTACTGAGAAACTACACTGAATCTGACAGTGATGTGCAAGACATGCAAACACTACTGAGAAGTTACACTGAACCTGACAGTGACATGGGAGACATGCAAACACTACTGAGAAACTACACTGAACCTGACAGTGACATGGGAGACATGCGAATACTACTGAGAAGTTACACTGAATCTTACATTGACATGGGAGACATGCGAATACTACTGAGAATTTACAGTGAACCTGACAGTGACATGGGAGACAAGCGAATACTACAGAGAATTTACAGTGAATCTGACAGTGACATGGGAGACTAGCGAATACTACTGAGAATTTACAGTGAACCTGACAGTGACATGGGAGACAAGTGAATACTACTGAGAAACTACACTGAATCTGACAGTGACATGGGAGACATGCAAACACAACTGAGAAGTTACACTGAACCTGACAGTGACATGGGAGACAAGCGAATACTACTGAGAAACTATACTGAAACAGACAGTGATGTGCAAGACATGCAAACACTACTGAGATGTTACACTGAACCTGACAGTGACATGGGAGACAAGCGAATACTACTGAGAAACTACACTGAATCTGACAGTGACATGGGAGACATGCAAACATAACTGAGAAGTCACACTTAACCTGACAGTGACATGGGAGACAAGCGAATACTACTGAGAAACTACACTGAATCTGACAGTGATGTGCAAGACATGCAAACACTACTGAGAAGTTACACTGAACCTGACAGTGACATGGGAGACATGCAAACACTACTGAGAAACTACACTGAATCTGACAGTGATGTGCAAGACATGCAAACACTACTGAGAAGTTACACTGAACCTGACAGTGACATGGGAGACATGCAAACACAACTGAGAAACTACACTGAATCTGACAGTGATGTGCAAGACATGCAAACACTACTGAGAAGTTACACTGAACCTAACAGTGACATGGGAGACATGCAAACACAACTGAGAAACTACACTGAATCTGACAGTGACATGGGAGACATGCAAACACTACTGATAAGTTACACTGAACCTGACAGTGACATGGGAGACCAGCGAACACTACTGAGAAACTACACTGAATCTGACAGTGATGTGCAAGACATGCAAACACTACTGAGAAGTCACACTTAACCTGACAGTGACATGGGAGACAAGCAAATACTACTGAGAAACTACACTGAATCTGACAGTGATGTTCAAGACATGCAAACACTACAGAGAAGTTACACTGAACCTGACAGTGACATGGGAGACATGCAAACACTACTGAGAAACTACACTGAATCTGACAGTGATGTGCAAGACATGCAAACACTACTGATAAGTTACACTGAACCTGACAGTGACATGGGAGACATGCAAACACAACTGAGAAACTACACTGAATCTGACAGTGATGTGTAAGACATGCAAACACTACTGAGAAGTTACACTGAACCTGACAGTGACATGGGAGACATTCAAACACAACTAAGAAGTTACACTGAACCTGACAGTGACATGGGGGACATGCAAATACTACTGAGAAGTTACACTGAATCTTACAGTGACATGGGAGACAAGCGAATACTACTGAGAATTTACAGTGAACCTGACAGTGACATGGGAGACAAGCGAATACTACTGAGAATTTACAGTGAACCTGACAGTGACATGGGAGACAAGTGAATACTACTGAGAAACTACACTGAATCTGACAGTGACATGGGAGACATGCAAACACAACTGAGAAGTTACACTGAACCTGACAGTGACATGGGAGACAAGCGAATACTACTGAGAAACTACACTGAAACAGACAGTGATGTGCAAGACATGCAAACACTACTGAGATGTTACACTGAACCTGACAGTGACATGGGAGACAAGCGAATACTACTGAGAAACTACACTGAATCTGACAGTGACATGGGAGACATGCAAACACTACTGAGAAGTCACACTTAACCTGACAGTGGTGACATGGGAGACAAGCGAATACTACTGAGAAACTACACTGAATCTGACAGTGATGTGCAAGACATGCAAACACTACTGAGAAGTTACACTGAACCTGACAGTGACATGGGAGACATGCAAACACTACTGAGAAACTACACTGAATGTGACAGTGATGTGCAAGACATGCAAACACTACTGAGAATTTACACTGAACCTGACATTGACATGGGAGACATGCAAACACAACTGAGAAACTACACTGAATCTGACAGTGATGTGCAAGACATGCAAACACTACTGAGAAGTTACACTGAACCTAACAGTGACATGGGAGACATGCAAACACAACTGAGAAACTACACTGAATCTGACAGTGACATGGGAGACATGCAAACACTACTGATAAGTTACACTGAACCTGACAGTGACATGGGAGACAAGCGAACACTACTGAGAAACTACACTGAATCTGACAGTAATGTGCAAGACATGCAAACACTACTGAGAAGTCACACTTAACCTGACAGTGACATGGGAGACAAGCAAATACTACTGAGAAACTACACTGAAATCTGACAGTGATGTTCAAGACATGCAAACACTACAGAGAAGTTACACTGAACTGACAGTGACTTGGGAGACATGCAAATACTACTGAGAAACTACACTGAATCTGACAGTGATGTGCAAGACATGCAAACACTACTGAAAAGTTACACTGAACCTGACAGTGACATGGGAGACATGCAAACACAACTGAGAAACTACACTGAATCTGACAGTGATGTGTAAGACATGCAAACACTACTGAGAAGTTACACTGAACCTGACAGTGACATGGGAGACAAGCGAATACTACTGAGAAACTACACTGAATCTGACAGTGACATGGGAGACATGCAAACACAACTGAGAAGTTACACTGAACCTGACAGTGACATGGGAGACAAGCGAATACTACTGAGAAACTACACTAAATCTGACAGTGACGTGGGAGACATGCAAACACAACTGAGAAGTTACACTGAACCTGACAGTGACATGGGAGACAAGCGAATACAACTGAGAAACTACTCTGAATCTGACAGTGATGTGCAAGACATGCATACACTACTGAGAAGTTACACTGAACCTGATAATGACATGGGAGACATGCAAACACTACTGAGAAACTACACTGAATCTGACAGTGATGTGCAAGACATGCAAACACTACTGAGAAGTTACACTGAACCTGACAGTGACATGGGAGAAAAGCGAATACTACTGAGAATTTACAGTGAACCTGACAGTGACATGGGAGACAGGGAAAAACAACTGCGAAGTTACAGTGAACCTGACAGTGACGCTGAAGACGAGCGAATACTACTGCTAAATTACAGTGAACCTTATAGTTATATTCAAGACACATGAAGACTACTAAACAGTTACAGTAAACCTGATAGTGACGTGCAAGACATACAAACACTACTGAGAAGTTACAGTGAACCTGACAGTGACGTTCAAGTCAAGCGAATACTACTGAGAAGTTACAGTGAACCTGACTGTAACATCGAAGAGTTGTTTTCAGGAGTGTTACATTCCTA
>NW_003144126.1:0-16409 GCF_000003605.2 Saccoglossus kowalevskii | reverse complement strand
AGATACAGTCCGAGCTATGGTTCAGCCACAGTTACAGTCCGACCTATGGTTCAGCCACAGTTACAGTCCGAGCTATGGTTCAGCCACAGTTACAGTCTGAACTATGGTTCAGCCACAGTTACAGTCCGAGCTATAGTTCAGCCACAGTTACTGTCCGAGCTATGGTTTAGCCACAGTTACAGTTTGAGCTATGATTTAGCCACAGTTACAGTCTGAACTATAGTTCAGCCACAGTTACAGTCTGAACTATGGTTCAGCCACAGTTACAGTCCGAGCTATGGTTCAGCCACAGTTACAGTCTGAGCTATGATTTAGCCACATTTACAGTTCGAGCTATTGTTCAGCCACAGTTACAGTCCGAGCTATGGTGCAGCCACAGTTACAGTCTGAACTATGGTTCAGCCACAGTTACAGTCTGAACTATGGTTCAGCCACAGTTACAGTCCGAGCTATGGTTCAGCCACAGTTACAGTCCGAGCTATGGTCAGCCACAGTTACAGTTAGAGCTCTGGTTCAGCCACAGGTACAGTCTGAGCTATGGTTCAGCCACAGTTACAATCTGAGCTATCTTTCAGCCACAGTTACAGTCCGAGCTATGGTTCAGCCATAGTTACGGTTAGAGCTATGGTTCAGCCAGAGTTACAGTCTGAACTATGGTTCAGCCACAGTTACAGTCCGAGCTATAGTTCAGCCACAGTTACTGTCCGAGCTATGGTTTAGCCACAGTTACAGTTTGAGCTATGATTTAACCACAGTTACAGTCTGAACTATAGTTCAGCCACAGTAACAGTCTGAACTATGGTTCACCCACAGTTACAGTCCGAGCTATAGTTCAGCCACAGTTACAGTCCGAGCTATGATTTAGCCACAGTTACAGTCCGAGCTATGGTTCAGCCACAGTTACAGTTAGAGCTCTGGTTCAGCCACAGGTACAGTCTGAGCTATGGTTCAGCCACAGTTACAATCTGAGCTATCTTTCAGCCACAGTTACAGTCCGAGCTATGGTTCAGCCATAGTTACGGTTAGAGCTATGGTTCAGCCAGAGTTACAGTCCGAGCTATGGTTCAGCCAGAGTTACAGTCTGAGCTATGGTTCAGCCACAATTACAGTCCGAGCTATGATTCAGGTACAGTTACAGTCCGAGCTATGGTTCAGCCAGTTACAGTCTGAGCTATGGTTCAGCCACAATTACAGTCTGAGCTCTGGTTCAGCCACAGCTACAGTGTGAACTACTGCTTAGCCACAGTTACAGTCCGAGCTATAGTTCAGCCACAGTTACAGTCCGAGCTATGATTTAGCCACAGTTACAGTCTGAGCTATGGTTTAGCCACAGATACAGTCCGAGCTGTGGTTCAGCCACAGTTACAGTCCGAGCTATGGATTAGCCACAGTTGCAGTCTGAGCTATGGTTTAGCCACAGTTACAGTCGGATCTATGGTTCAGCCACAGTTACAGTCTGAACTATAGTTCAGCCACAGTTACAGTCTGAAATATAGATCAGCCACAGTTACAGTCTGAACTATGGTTCAGCCACAGTTACAGTCCGAGCTATGGTTCAGCCACAGTTACAGTCCAGCTATAGTTCAGCCACAGTTACTGTCCGAGCTATGGTTTAGCCACAGTTACAGTTTGAGCTATGATTTAGCCACAGTTACAGTCTGAACTATAGTTCAGCCACAGATACAGTCTGAACTATGGTTCACCCACAGTTACAGTCCGAGCTATAGTTCAGCCACAGTTACAGTCCGAGCTATGATTTAGCCACAGTTACAGTCTGAGCTATGGTTTAGCCACAGATACAGTCCGAGCTGTGGTTCAGCCACAGTTACAGTCCGAGCTATGGATTAGCCACAGTTACAGTCTGAGCTATGGTTTAGCCACAGTTACAGTCGGATGTATGGTTCAGCCACAGTTACAGTCCGAGCTATGGTTCAGCCAGAGTTACAGTCCGAGCTATGGTTCAGCCATAGTTACAGTCTGAACTATGGTTCAGCCACAGTTACAGTCCGAGCTGTGGTTCAGCCATAGTTACAGTCTGAACTATGGTTCAGCCACAGTTACAGTCCGAGCTGTGGTTCAGCCAGAGTTACAGTCCGAGCTATGGTTCAGCCAGTTACAGTCTGAGCTATGGTTCAGCCACAATTACAGTCTGAGCTCTGGTTCAGCCACAGCTACAGTGTGAACTATTGCTTTGCCACAGTTACAGTCTGAGCTATGTTTCAGCCACAGTTACAGTCCGAGCTATGGTTCAGCCACAGTTACAGTCCGAGCTATGGTTCAGCCACAGTTACAGTCTGAGCTATGGTTTAGCCACAGTTACAGTTTGAGCTATGATTTAGCCACAGTTACAGTCTGAACTATAGTTCAGCCGCAGTTACAGTCTGAACTATGGTTCACCCACAGTTACAGTCCGAGCTATAGTTCAGCCACAGTTACAGTCCGAGCTATGATTTAGCCACAGTTACAGTCTGAGCTATGGTTTAGCCACAGATACAGTCCGAGCTGTGGTTCAGCCACAGTTACAGTCCGAGCTATGGATTAGCCACAGTTACAGTCTGAGCTATGGTTTAGCCACAGTTACAGTCGGATCTATGGTTCAGCCACTGTTACCGTCTGAACTATAGTTCAGCCACAGTTACAGTCTGAAATATAGATCAGCCACAGTTACAGTCTGAACTATGGTTCAGCCACAGTTACAGTCCGAGCTATGGTTCAGCCACAGTTACAGTCTGAGCTATGATTTAGCCACATTTACAGTTCGAGCTATTGTTCAGCCACAGTTACAGTCCGAGCTATGGTGCAGCCACAGTTACAGTCTGAACTATGGTTCAGCCACAGTTACAGTCTGAACTATGGTTCAGCCACAGTTACAGTCCGAGCTATGGCTCAGCCACAGTTACAGTCCGAGCTATGGTTCAGCCAGAGTTACAGTCTGAGCTATGGTTCAGCCACAATTACAGTTCGAGCTATGATTCAGGTACAGTTACAGTCCGAGCTATGGTTCAGCCAGTTACAGTCTTAGCTATGGTTCAGCCACAATTACAGTCTGAACTCTGGTTCTGCCACAGCTACAGTGTGAACTACTGCTTAGCCACAGTTACAGACTGAGCTATGGTTCAGCCACAGATACAGTCCGAGCTATGGTTCAGCCACAGTTACAGTCCGAGCTATGGTTCAGCCACAGTTACAGTCCGAGCTATGGTTCAGCCACAGTTACAGTCTGAGCTATGGTTTAGCCACAGTTACAGTCTGAGCTATGGTTCAGCAACAGTTACAGTCTGAGCTATGCCTCAGCCACAGTTACAGTCGGAACTATGTTTCCGCCACAGTTACAGTCCGAGCTGTGGTTCAGCCACAGTTACAGTCTGAACTATGGTTCAGCCACAGTTACAGTCTGAGCTATGATTTAGCCACATTTACAGTTCGAGCTATTGTTCAGCCACAGTTACAGTCCGAGCTATGATTTAGCCACACTTACAGTCCGAGCTATGGTTCAGCCACAGTCACAGTCCGAGCTATGGTTCAGCCACAGTTACAGTCTGAGCTATGATTTAGCACATTTACAGTTCGAGCTATTGTTCGGCCACAGTTACAGTCCGAGCTATGGTGCAGCCACAGTTACAGTCTGAACTATGGTTCAGCCACAGTTACAGTCTGAACTATGGTTCAGCCACAGTTACAGTCCGAGCTATGGTTCAACCACAGTTACACTCCGAGCTATGGTTCAGCCACAGTTACAGATAGAGCTCTGGTTCAGCCACAGGTACAGTCTGAGCTATGGTTCAGCCACAGTTACAATCTGAGCTATCTTTCAGCCACAGTTACAGTCCGAGCTATGGTTCAGCCATAGTTACGGTTAGAGCTATGGTTCAGCCAGAGTTACAGTCCGAGCTATGGTTCAGCCAGAGTTACAGTCTGAGCTATGGTTCAGCCACAATTACAGTCCGAGCTATGATTCAGGTACAGTTACAGTCCGAGCTATGGTTCAGCCAGTTACAGTCTGAGCTATGGTTCTGCCACAATTACAGTCTGAGCTCTGGTTCAGCCACAGCTACAGTGTGAACTACTGCTTAGCCACAGTTACAGTCTGAGCTATGGTTCAGCCACAGATACAGTCCGAGCTATGGTTCAGCCACAGTTACAGTCCGACCTATGGTTCAGCCACAGTTACAGTCCGAGCTATGGTTCAGCCACAGTTACAGTCTGAACTATGGTTCAGCCACAGTTACAGTCCGAGCTATAGTTCAGCCACAGTTACTGTCCGAGCTATGGTTTAGCCACAGTTACAGTTTGAGCTATGATTTAGCCACAGTTACAGTCTGAACTATAGTTCAGCCACAGTTACAGTCTGAACTATGGTTCAGCCACAGTTACAGTCCGAGCTATGGTTCAGCCACAGTTACAGTCTGAGCTATGATTTAGCCACATTTACAGTTCGAGCTATTGTTCAGCCACAGTTACAGTCCGAGCTATGGTGCAGCCACAGTTACAGTCTGAACTATGGTTCAGCCACAGTTACAGTCTGAACTATGGTTCAGCCACAGTTACAGTCCGAGCTATGGTTCAGCCACAGTTACAGTCCGAGCTATGGTCAGCCACAGTTACAGTTAGAGCTCTGGTTCAGCCACAGGTACAGTCTGAGCTATGGTTCAGCCACAGTTACAATCTGAGCTATCTTTCAGCCACAGTTACAGTCCGAGCTATGGTTCAGCCATAGTTACGGTTAGAGCTATGGTTCAGCCAGAGTTACAGTCTGAACTATGGTTCAGCCACAGTTACAGTCCGAGCTATAGTTCAGTCACAGTTACAGTCCGAGCTATGGTACAGCCACAGTTACAGTCCGAGCTATAGTTCAGCCACAGTTACTGTCCGAGCTATGGTTTAGCCACAGTTACAGTTTGAGCTATGATTTAGCCACAGTTACAGTCTGAACTATAGTTCAGCCACAGTAACAGTCTGAACTATGGTTCACCCACAGTTACAGTCCGAGCTATAGTTCAGCCACAGTTACAGTCCGAGCTATGATTTAGCCACAGTTACAGTCCGAGCTATGGTTCAGCCACAGTTACAGTTAGAGCTCTGGTTCAGCCACAGGTACAGTCTGAGCTATGGTTCAGCCACAGTTACAATCTGAGCTATCTTTCAGCCACAGTTACAGTCCGAGCTATGGTTCAGCCATAGTTACGGTTAGAGCTATGGTTCAGCCAGAGTTACAGTCCGAGCTATGGTTCAGCCAGAGTTACAGTCTGAGCTATGGTTCAGCCACAATTACAGTCCGAGCTATGATTCAGGTACAGTTACAGTCCGAGCTATGGTTCAGCCAGTTACAGTCTGAGCTATGGTTCAGCCACAATTACAGTCTGAGCTCTGGTTCAGCCACAGCTACAGTGTGAACTACTGCTTAGCCACAGTTACAGTCCGAGCTATAGTTCAGCCACAGTTACAGTCCGAGCTATGATTTAGCCACAGTTACAGTCTGAGCTATGGTTTAGCCACAGATACAGTCCGAGCTGTGGTTCAGCCACAGTTACAGTCCGAGCTATGGATTAGCCACAGTTACAGTCTGAGCTATGGTTTAGCCACAGTTACAGTCGGATCTATGGTTCAGCCACAGTTACAGTCTGAACTATAGTTCAGCCACAGTTACAGTCTGAAATATAGATCAGCCACAGTTACAGTCTGAACTATGGTTCAGCCACAGTTACAGTCCGAGCTATGGTTCAGCCACAGTTACAGTCCAGCTATAGTTCAGCCACAGTTACTGTCCGAGCTATGGTTTAGCCACAGTTACAGTTTGAGCTATGATTTAGCCACAGTTACAGTCTGAACTATAGTTCAGCCACAGATACAGTCTGAACTATGGTTCACCCACAGTTACAGTCCGAGCTATAGTTCAGCCACAGTTACAGTCCGAGCTATGATTTAGCCACAGTTACAGTCTGAGCTATGGTTTAGCCACAGATACAGTCCGAGCTGTGGTTCAGCCACAGTTACAGTCCGAGCTATGGATTAGCCACAGTTACAGTCTGAGCTATGGTTTAGCCACAGTTACAGTCGGATGTATGGTTCAGCCACAGTTACAGTCCGAGCTATGGTTCAGCCAGAGTTACAGTCCGAGCTATGGTTCAGCCAGTTACAGTCTGAGCTATGGTTCAGCCACAATTACAGTCTGAGCTCTGGTTCAGCCACAGCTACAGTGTGAACTATTGCTTTGCCACAGTTACAGTCTGAGCTATGTTTCAGCCACAGTTACAGTCCGAGCTATGGTTCAGCCACAGTTACAGTCCGAGCTATGGTTCAGCCACAGTTACAGTCTGAGCTATGGTTTAGCCACAGTTACAGTCTGAACTATTGTTCAGCCACAGTTACAGTCCGAGCTATGGTTCAGCCACAGTTACAGTCCGAGCAATGGTTCAGCCAGAGTTACAGTTAGAGCTCTGGTTCAGCCACAGGTACAGTCTGAGCTATGGTTCAGCCACAGTTACAATCTGAGCTATCTTTCAGCCACAGTTACAGTCCGAGCTATGGTTCAGCCATAGTTACGGCTAGAGCTATGGTTCAGCCAGAGTTACAGTCTGAACTATGGTTCAGCCACAGTTACAGTCCGAGCTATGGTTCAGCCACAGTTACAGTCCGAGCTATAGTTCAGCCACAGTTACTGTCCGAGCTATGGTTTAGCCACAGTTACAGTTTGAGCTATGATTTAGCCACAGTTACAGTCTGAACTATAGTTCAGCCACAGTTACAGTCTGAACTATGGTTCACCCACAGTTACAGTCCGAGCTATGGTTCAGCCACAGTTACAGTCCGAGCTATGGTTCAGCCAGAGTTACAGTCCGAGCTATGGTTCAGCCATAGTTACAGTCTGAACTATGGTTCAGCCACAGTTACAGTCCAAGCTGTGGTTCAGCCATAGTTACAGTCTGAACTATGGTTCAGCCACAGTTACAGTCCGAGCTGTGGTTCAGCCAGAGTTACAGTCCGAGCTATGGTTCAGCCAGTTACAGTCTGAGCTATGGTTCAGCCACAATTACAGTCTGAGCTCTGGTTCAGCCACAGCTACAGTGTGAACTATTGCTTAGCCACAGTTACAGTCTGAGCTATGGTTCAGCCACAGTTACAGTCTGAGCTATGGTTTAGCCACAGTTACAGTCTGAGCTATGGTTCTGCCACAGTTACAGTCCGAGGAATGGTTCAGCCAAAGTTACAGTCCGAGCTATGGTTCAGCCACAGTTACAATCTGAGCTATCTTTCAGCCACAGTTACAGTCCGAGCTATGGTTCAGCCATAGTTACGGTCTGAGCTATGGTTCAGCCACAGTTACAGTCTGAACTATGGTTTAGCCACAGTTAGAGTCCGAGCTATAGTTCAGCCACAGTTACAGTCCGAGCTATGGTTCAGCCACAGTTACAGTCCGAGCTATAGTTCAGCCACAGTTACAGTCCGAGCTATGGTTCAGCCACAGTTACAGTTTGAGCTATGATTTAGTCACAGTTACAGTCTGAACTGTAGTTCAGCCACAGTTACAGTCTGAACTATGGTTCACCCACAGTTACAGTCCGAGCTATAGTTCAGCCACAGTTACAGTCAGAGCTATGATTTAGCCACAGTTACAGTCTGAGCTATGGTTTAGCCACAGTTACAGTCCGAGCTGTGGTTCAGCCACAGTTACAGTCCGAGCTATTGTTTAGCCACAGTTACAGTCCGAGCTATGGTTCAGCCACAGTTACAGTCTGAACTATGGTTCAGCCACAGTCACAGTCCGAGCTATGGTTCAGCCACAGTTACAGTCCGAGCTATAGTTCAGCCACAGTTACTGTCCGAGCTATGGTTTAGCCACAGTTACAGTTTGAGCTATGATTTAGCCACAGTTACAGTCCGAGCTATAGTTCAGCCATAGTTACGGTTAGAGCTATGGTTCAGCCAGAGTTACAGTCCGAGCTATGGTTCAGCCAGAGTTACAGTCTGAGCTATGGTTCAGCCACAATTACAGGCCGAGCTATGATTCAGGCACAGTTACAGTCCGAGCTATGGTTCAGCCACTTACACTCTCAGATATGGGTCTCCCCCAATTACAGTCTGAGATCTGGTGTTCCCCCACCTACAGTGTGAGATATTGGTTACCCCCAGTTACAGTCTGAGATATGGGTCAGCCACAGATACAGTGCGAGATATGGTGTAGCCCCAGTTACAGTCTGAGATATGGTTCAGCCACAGATACAGTCTGAGCTATAGTTCAGCCACACTTACAGTCTGAGATATGGTTTAGCCACAGTTACAGTCTCAGCGATGGGTCTCCCACAGTTACAGTCTGAGCTCTGGTTCAGCCACAGCTACAGTGTGAACTATTGCTTATGCCACAGTTACAGTCTGAGCTATGGTTCAGCCACAGTTACAGTCCGAGCTATGGTTCAGCCACAGTTACAGTCCGAGCTATGGTTCAGCCACAGTTACAGTCTGAGCTATGGTTCAGCCACAGTTACAGTCTGAGCTATGGTTTAGCCACAGTTACAGTCTGAGCTATGGTTCAGCCACAGTTACAGTCTGAGCTATGCCTCAGCCACAGTTACAGTCCGAACTATGTTTCCGCCACAGTTACAGTCCGAGCTATAGTTCAGTCACAGTTACAGTCCGAGCTATGGTTCAGCCACAGTTACAGTCCGAGCTATGGTTCAGCCACAGTTACAGTCCGAGCTATGATTTAGCCACAGTTACAGTCTGAACTATAGTTCAGCCACAGTTACAGTCTGAACTATGGTTCAGCCACAGTTACAGTCCGAGCTATAGTTCAGCCACAGTTACAGTCCGTGCTATGGATTAGCCACAGTTACAGTCTGAACTATGGTTTAGCCACAGTTACAGTCGGATCTATGGTTCAGCCACAGTTACAGTCCGAGCTATGGTTCAGCCATAGTTACAGACTGAACTATGGTTCAGCCACAGTTACAGTCCGAGCTATGGTTCAGCCACAGTTACAGTCTGAGCTATGGTTTAGCCACAGTTACAGTCCGATCTATGGTTCAGCCAGTTACAGTCTGAGCTATGGTTCAGCCACAATTACAGTCTGAGCTCTGGTTCAGCCACAGCTACAGTGTGAACTATTGCTTAGCCACAGTTACAGTCTGAGCTATGGTTCAGCCACAGTTACAGTCCGAGCTATGGTTCAGCCACAGTTACAGTCCGAGCTATGGTTCAGCCACAGTTACAGTCCGAGCTATGGTTCAGCCACAGTTACAGTCTGAGCTATGGTTTAGCCACAGTTACAGTCTGAGCTATGGTTCAGCTACAGTTACAGTCTGAGCTATGCCTCAGCCACAGTTACAGTCTGAAATATAGATCAGCCACAGTTACAGTCTGAAATATGGTTTAGCCACAGTTACATTTCGAGCTATGGTTCAGCCACAGTTACAGTCCGAGCTATGGTGCAGCCACAGTTAGTCTGAACTATGGTTCAGCTACAGTTACAGTCTGAATTATGGTTCAGCCACAGTTACAGTCCGAGCTATGGTTCAGCCACAGTTACAGTCCGAGCAATGGTTCAGCCACAGTTACAGTTAGAGCTCTGGTTCAGCCACAGGTACAGTCTGAGCTATGGTTCAGCCACAGTTACAATCTGAGCTATCTTTCAGCCACAATTACAGTCCGAGCTATGGTTCAGCCATAGTTACGGTTAGAGCTATGGTTCAGCCAGAGTTACAGTCTGAACTATGGTTCAGCCACAGTTACAGTCCGAGCTATAGTTCAGTCACAGATACAGTCCGAGCTATGGTTCAGCCACAGTTAGAGTCCGAGCTATAGTTCAGCCACAGTTACTCTCCGAGCTATGGTTTAGCCACAGTTACAGTTTGAGCTATGATTTAGCCACAGTTACAGTCTGAACTATAGTTCAGCCACAGTTACAGTCTGAACTATGGTTCAGCCACAGTTACAGTCCGAGCTATAGTTCAGCCACAGTTACAGTCCGAGCTATGGATTAGCCACAGATACAGTCTGAACTATGGTTTAGCCACAGTTACAGTCGGATCTATGGTTCAGCCACAGTTACAGTCCGAGCTATGGTTCAGCCAGAGTTACAGTCCGAGCTATGGTTCAGCCATAGTTACAGTCTGAACTATGGTTCAGCCACAGTTACAGTCCAAGCTGTGGTTCAGCCATAGTTACAGTCTGAACTATGGTTCAGCCACAGTTACAGTCCGAGCTGTGGTTCAGCCAGAGTTACAGTCCGAGCTATGGTTCAGCCAGTTACAGTCTGAGCTATGGTTCAGCCACAATTACAGTCTGAGCTCTGGTTCAGCCACAGCTACAGTGTGAACTATTGCTTAGCTACAGTTACAGTCTGAGCTATGGTTCAGCCACTGTTGCAGTCCGAGCTATGGTTCAGCCACAGTTACAGTCTGAGCTATGGTTTAGCCACAGTTACAGTCTGAGCTATGGTTCAGCCACAGTTACAGTCCGAGGAATGGTTCAGCCACAGCTATAGTGTGAACTATTGCCTAGCCACAGTTACAGTCTGAGCTATGGTTCAGCCACAGTTACAGTCCGAGCTATGGTTCAGCCACAGTTACAGTCCGAGCTATGGTTCAGCCACAGTTACAGTCCGAGCTATGGTTCAGCCACAGTTACAGTCTGAGCTATGGTTTAACCACAGTTACAGTCTGAGCTGGTTCAGCAACAGTTACAGTCTGAGCTATGCCTCAGCCACAGTTACAGTCCGAACTATGTTTCCGCCACAGTTACAGTCCGAGCTGTGGTTCAGCCACAGTTACAGTCTCAACTATGGTTCAGCCACAGTTACAGTCTGAACTATAGTTCAGCCACAGTTACAGTCCGAGCTATGGTTCAGCCACAGTTACAGTCTGAACTATGGTTCAGCCACAGTTACAGTCTGAGCTATAGTTCAGCCACAGTTACAGTCTGAAATATAGATCAGCCACAGTTACAGTCTGAAATATGGTTCAGCCACAGTTACTTTTCGAGCTATGGTTCAGCCACAGTTACAGTCCGAGCTATGGTGCAGCCACAGTTAGTCTGAACTATGGTTCAGCCACAGTTACAGTCTGAACTATGGTTCAGCCACAGTTACAGTCCGAGCTATGGTTCAGCCACAGTTACAGTCCGAGCAATGGTTCAGCCAGAGTTACAGTTAGAGCTCTGGTTCAGCCACAGGTACAGTCTGAGCTATGGTTCAGCCACAGTTACAATCTGAGCTATCTTTCAGCCACAGTTACAGTCCGAGCTATGGTTCAGCCATAGTTACGGCTAGAGCTATGGTTCAGCCAGAGATACAGTCTGAACTATGGTTTAGCCACAGTTACAGTCGGATCTATGGTTCAGCCACAGTTACAGTCCGAGCTATGGTTCAGCCAGAGTTACAGTCCGAGCTATGGTTCAGCCACAGTTACAGTCAGAGCTATGATTTAGCCACAGTTACAGTCTGAGCTATGGTTTAGCCACAGTTACAGTCCGAGCTGTGGTTCAGCCACAGTTACAGTCCGAGCTATTGTTTAGCCACAGTTACAGTCCGAGCTATGGTTCAGCCACAGTTACAGTCTGAACTATGGTTCAGCCACAGTCACAGTCCGAGCTATGGTTCAGCCACAGTTACAGTCCGAGCTATAGTTCAGCCACAGTTACTGTCCGAGCTATGGTTTAGCCACAGTTACAGTTTGAGCTATGATTTAGCCACGGTTACACTCTGAACTATAGTTCAGCCACAGATACAGTCTGAACTATGGTTCACCCACAGTTACAGTCCGAGCTATAGTTCAGCCACAGTTACAGTCCGAGCTATGATTTAGCCACAGTTACAGTCTGAGCTATGGTTTAGCCACAGATACAGTCCGAGCTATAGTTCAGCCACAGTTACAGTCCGAGCTATGGATTAGCCACAGTTACAGTCTGAGCTATGGTTTAGCCACAGTTACAGTCGGATCTATGGTTCAGCCACAGTTACAGTCCGAGCTATGGTTCAGCCAGAGTTACAGTCCGAGCTATGGTTCAGCCATTGTTACAGTCTGAACTATGGTTCAGCCACAGTTACAGTCCGAGCTGTGGTTCAGCCATAGTTACAGTCTGAACTATGGTTCAGCCACAGTTACAGTCCGAGCTGTGGTTCAGCCAGAGTTACAGTCCGAGCTATGGTTCAGCCAGTTACAGTCTGAGCTATGGTTCAGCCACAATTACAGTCCGAGCTCTGGTTCAGCCACAGTTACAGTCCGAGCTATAGTTCAGCCACAGTTACAGTCCGAGCTATGGTTCAGCCACAGTTACAGTTTGAGCTATGATTTAGTCACAGTTACAGTCTGAACTATAGTTCAGCCACAGTTACAGTCTGAACTATGGTTCACCAACAGTTACAGTCCGAGCTATAGTTCAGCCACAGTTACAGTCCGAGCTATGATTTAGCCACAGTTACAGTCTGAGCTATGGTTTAGCCACAGTTACAGTCCGAGCTGTGGTTCAGCCACAGTTACAGTCCGAGCTATTGTTTAGCCACAGTTACAGTCCGAGCTATGGTTCAGCCACAGTTACAGTCTGAACTATGGTTCAGCCACAGTTACAGTCCGAGCTGTGGTTCAACCACAGTTACAGTCTGAGCTATGATTCAGCCACAATTACAGTCCGAGCTGTGATTCAGGTACAGTTACAGTCCGAGCTATGGTTCAGCCAGTTACAGTCTGAGCTATGGTTCAGCCACAATTACAGTCTGAGCTCTGGTTCAGCCACAGCTACAGTGTGAACTATTGCTTAGCCACAGTTACAGTCTGAGCTATGGTTCAGCCACAGTTACAGTCCGAGCTATGGTTCAGCCACAGTTACAGTCCGAGCTATGGTTCAGCCACAGTTACAGTCCGAGCTATGGTTCAGCCACAGTTACAGTCTGAGCTATGGATTAGCCACAGTTACAGTCTGAGCTATGGTTCAGCTACAGTTACAGTCTGAGCTATGCCTCAGCCACAGTTACAGTCTGAAATATAGATCAGCCACAGTTACAGTCTGAAATATGGTTCAGCCACAGTTACATTTCGAGCTATGGTTCAGCCACAGTTACAGTCCGAGCTATGGTTCAGCCACAGTTACAGTCCGAGCAATGGTTCAGCCACAGTTACAGTTAGAGCTCTGGTTCAGCCACAGGTACAGTCTGAGCTATGGTTCAGCCACAGTTACAATCTGAGCTATCTTTCAGCCACAGTTACAGTCCGAGCTATGGTTCAGCCATAGTTACGGTTAGAGCTATGGTTCAGCCAGAGTTACAGTCTGAACTATGGTTCAGCCACAGTTACAGTCCGAGCTATAGTTCAGTCACAGTTACAGTCCGAGCTATGGTTCAGCCACAGTTAGAGTCCGAGCTATAGTTCAGCCACAGTTACTGTCCGAGCTATGGTTTAGCCACAGTTACAGTTTGAGCTATGATTTAGCCACAGTTACAGTCTGAACTATAGTTCAGCCACAGTTACAGTCTGAACTATGGTTCACCCACAGTTACAGTCCGAGCTATAGTTCAGCCACAGTTACAGTCTGAGCTATGGTTTAGCCACAGTTACAGTCTGAACTATGGTTCAGCCACAGTTACAGTCCGAGCTATAGTTCAGTCACAGTTACAGTTAGAGCTATGGTTCAACCACAGTTAGAGTCCGAGCTATGGTTCAGCCACAGTTACAATCTGAGCTATCTTTCAGCCACAGTTACAGTCCGAGCTATGGTTCAGCCATAGTTACGGTTAGAGCTATGGTTCAGCCAGAGTTACAGTCTGAACTATGGTTCAGCCACAGTTACAGTCCGAGCTATAGTTCAGTCACAGTTACAGTCCGAGCTATGGTTCAGCCACAGTTACTGTCCGAGCTATGGTTTAGCCACAGTTACAGTTTGAGCTATGATTTAGCCACAGTTACAGTCTGAACTATAGTTCAGCCACAGTTACAGTCTGAACTATGGTTCACCCACAGTTACAGTCCGAGCTATAGTTCAGCCACAGTTACAGTCCGAGCTATGATTTAGCCACAGTTACAGTCTGAGCTATGGTTTAGCCACAGATACAGTCCGAGCTGTGGTTCAGCCACAGTTACAGTCCGAGCTATGGATTAGCCACAGTTACAGTCTGAGCTATGGTTTAGCCACAGTTACAGTCGGATCTATGGTTCAGCCACAGTTACAGTCTGAACTATAGTTCAGCCACAGTTACAGTCTGAAATATAGATCAGCCACAGTTACAGTCTGAACTATGGTTCAGCCACAGTCACAGTCCGAGCTATGGTTCACCCACAGTTACAGTCCGAGCTATAGTTCAGCCACAGTTACAGTCCGAGCTATAGTTCAGCCACAGTTACAGTCCGAGCTATGGTTTAGCCACAGTTACAGTCTAAACTATGGTTCAGCCACAGATACAGTCCGAGCTATAGTTCAGCCACAGTACAGTCCGAGCTATGGTTTAGCCACAGTTACCGTTGAGCTATGGTTTAGCCACAGTTACCGTCTGAGCTATGGTTTAGCCACAGTTACAGTCGGAGCTATGGTTCAGCCACAGTTACAGACCGAGCTATGCGTTAGCCACAGTTACAGTCCGAGCTATGGTTCAGCCACAGTTACAGTCAGAACTATGGCTCAGCCACAGTTACAGTCCGTGCTATGGTTCAGCCAGAGTTACAGTCTGAGCTATGGTTCAGCCACAATTACAGTCCGAGCTATGATTCAGGTACAGTTACAGTCCGAGCTATGGTTCAGCCAGTTACAGTCCGAGCTATGGTTCAGCCACAATTACAGTCTGAGCTCTGGTTCAGCCACAGCTACAGTGTGAACTATTGCTTAGCCACAGTTACAGTCTGAGCTATGGTTCAGCCACAGATACAGTCTGAGCTATGGTTCAGCCACAGTTACAGTCCGAGCTATGGTTCAGCCACAGTTACAGTCCGAGCTATGGTTCAGCCACAGTTACAGTCTGAGCTATGGTTTAGCCACAGTTACAGTCTGAGCTATGGTTCAGCAACAGTTACAGTCTGAGCTATGCCTCAGCCACAGTTACAGTCGGAACTATGTTTCCGCCACAGTTACAGTCCGAGCTATGATTTAGCCACATTTACAGTTCGAACTATTGTTCAGCCACAGTTACAGTCCGAGCTATGATTTAGCCACACTTACAGTCCGAGCTATGGTTCAGCCACAGTCACAGTCCGAGCTATGGTTCAGCCACAGTTACAGTCTGAGCTATGATTTAGCACATTTACAGTTCGAGCTATTGTTCAGCCACAGTTACAGTCCGAGCTATGGTGCAGCCACAGTTACAGTCTGAACTATGGTTCAGCCACAGTTACAGTCTGAACTATAGTTCAGCCACAGTTACAGTCCGAGCTATGGTTCAACCACAGTTACAGTCCGAGCTATGGTTCAGCCACAGTTACAGTTAGAGCTCTGGTTCAGCCACAGATACAGTCTGAGCTATGGTTCAGCCACAGTTACAATCTGAGCTATCTTTCAGCCACAGTTACAGTCCGAGCTATGGTTCAGCCATAGTTACGGTTAGAGCTATGGTTCAGCCAGAGTTACAGTCTGAACTATGGTTCAGCCACAGTTACAGTCCGAGCTATAGTTCAGCCACAGTTACTGTCCGAGCTATGGTTTAGCCACAGTTACAGTTTGAGCTATGATTTAGCCACAGTTACAGTCTGAAATATAGATCAGCCACAGTTACAGTCTGAACTATGGTTCAGCCACAGTTACAGTCCGAGCTATGGTTCAGCCACAGTTAACAGTCCGAGCAATGATTCAGCCAACAGTTACAGTTAGAGCTCTGGTTCAGCCACAGGTACAGTCTGAGATATGGTTCAGCCACAGTTACAATCTGAGCTATCTTTCAGCCACAGATACAGTCCGAGCTATGGTTCAGCCATAGTTACGGTTAGAGCTATGGTTCAGCCAGAGTTACAGTCTGAACTATGGTTCAGCCACAGTTACAGTCCGAGCTATAGCTCAGTCACAGTTACAGTCCGAGCTATGGTTCAGCCACAGTTAGAGTCCGAGCTATAGTTCAGCCACAGTTACTGTCTGAGCTATGATTCAGCCACAATTACAGTCCGAGCTGTGATTCAGGTACAGTTACAGTCCGAGCTATGGTTCAGCCAGTTACAGTCTGAGCTATGGTTCAGCCACAATTACAGTCTGAGCTATGGTTCAGCCACAGCTACAGTGTGAACTATTGCTTAGCCACAGTTACAGTCTGAGCTATGGTTCAGCCACAGTTACAGTCCGAGCTATGGTTCAGCCACAGTTACAGTCCGAGCTATGGTTCAGCCACAGTTACAGTCCGAGCTATGGTTCAGCCACAGTTACAGTCTGAGCTATGGATTAGCCACAGTTACAGTCTGAGAATATGGTTCAGCTACAGTTACAGTCTGAGCTATGCCTCAGCCACAGTA
>NW_003144124.1:0-57895 GCF_000003605.2 Saccoglossus kowalevskii | reverse complement strand
CATCATGTGCAAGGTGGGTGGCTGATAGGGATGGATTAGAAAATATGTAAAGCCATACTGGTCTCTAAATCCTGTAAGCTTAGATCTGTGCCAAGATGGATGGCTGATAGGGATGGATTAGAAAATATATTAAGCCATACTGGTCTCTGAATCCTATGAAATTATCTGTGCCAAGGGGGATGGATTAGAAAATATGTAAAGCCATACAGGTCTCTAATCCTGTGAGCTTAGATCAGTGCCAAGGTTGATGGCTGATAGGGATGGATTAGAAAATATGTAAAGCCATACTGGTCTCTAAATCCTGTAAGCTTAGATCTGTGCCAAGATGGATGGCTGATAGAGATGGATTAGAAAATATGTTAAGCCATACTGGTCTCTAAATCCTGTAAGCTTAGATCTGTGCCAAGATGGATGGCTGATAGGAATGGATTAGAAAATATGTAAAGCCATACTAGTCTCTAAATCCTGTGAGCTTAGATCTGTGCAAAGGCGGGTGACTGATAGGGATGGATTAGAAAATATGTAAAGCCACACTGGTCTCTAATCCTGTGTGCTTAGATCAGTGCCAAAGTGGATGGCTGACAGGGATGGATTAGAAAATATGTAAAGCCATACTGTTCTCTAAATCCTGTAAGCTTAGATCTGTGCCAAGGGGGATGGTTTAGAAAATATGCAAAGCCATACTGGTCTCTAAATCCTGTGAGCTTAGATCTGCGCCAAGGGAGTTGGATTAGAAAATATGTAAAGCCATACTGGTCTCTAAATACTGTAAGCTTATATCTGTGCCAAGGGGGATGGATTAGAAAATATGTAAAGCCATACTGGTCTCTAAATCCTGTGAGCTTAGATCAGTGCCAAGGTGGATGGCTGATATGAATGGATTAGAAAATATGTAAAGCCATACTGGTCTCTAAATCCTGTGAGCTTAGATCTGTGCCAAGGGGGATGGATTAGAAAATATGTAAAGCCATACTGGTCTCTAAATCCTGTAAGCTTAGATCAGTGCCAAGGTGGATGGCTGATATGGATGGATTAGAAAATAAGTAAAGCCATACTGGTCTCTTAAATCCTGTGAGCTTATATCTGTGCCAAGGAGGGATGGATTAGAAAATATGTAAAGCCATACTGCTCTCTAAATCCTGTAAGCTTAGATCTGTGCCAAGATGGATTGCTGATAGGGATGGATTAGAAAATATGTTAAGCCATACTGGTCTCTGAATCCTATGAAATTATCTGTGCCAAGGGGGATGGATTAGAAAATATGTAAAGCCATACAGGTCTATAATCCTGTGAGCTTAGATCAGTGCCAAGGTTGATGGCTGATAGGGATGGACTAGAAAATATGTAAAGCCATACTGGTCTCTAAATCCTGTGAGCTTATATCTGTGGCAAGGTGGATGGCTGATAGGGATGGATTAGAAAATATGTAAAGCCATACTGGTCTCTAAATCCTGTGAGCTTATATCTGTGCCAAGGGGAATGGATTAGAAAATATGTAAAGCCATACTGGTCTCTAAATCCTGTGAGCTTAGATCAGTGCCAAGATGGATGGCTGATAGGGATGGATTAGAAAATATGTAAAGCTATACTGGTCTCTAATCCTGTGAGCTTAGATCAGTGCCAAGATGGATGGCTGATAGGGATGGATTAGAAAATATGTAAAGTAATACAGGTCTCTAAATCCTGTGAGCTTAGATCTGTGGAATGGTGGATGAATTAGAAAATATGTAAAGCCATACAGGTCTCTAAATCCTGTGAGCTTATATCTGTGCCAAGGGGGATGGATTAGAAAATATGTAAAGCCATACTGGTCTCTAAATCCTGTGAGCTTAGATCTGTGCCAAGGGAGGTGGATTAGAAAATATGTAAATGCCATACTGGTATCTAAATCCTGTGAGCTTATATCTGTGCCAAGGGGGATGGATTAGAAAATATGTAAAGCCATACTGGTCTCTAAATCCTGTGAGCTTAGATCAGTGCCAAGGTGGATGGCTGATAGGGATGGATTAGAAAATATGTAAAGCCATACTGGTCTCTAATCCTGTGAGCTTAGATCAGTGCCAAGATGGATGGCTGATAGGGATGGATTAGAAAATATGTAAAGCCATACTGGTCTCTAAATCCTGTGAGCTTATATCTGTGCCAAGGTGGGTGGCTGCTAGGGATGGATTAGAAAATATGTAAAGCCATATTGGTCTCTAAATCCTGTGAGCTTATATCTGTGCCAAGGTGGATGGCTGATAGGGATGGATTAGAAAATATGTAAAGCCATACTAGTCTCTAAATCCTGTGAGCTTAGATCTGTGCAAAGGTGGATGGCTGATAGGGATGGATTAGAAAATATGTAAAGCCATACTAGTCTCTAAATCCTGTGAGCTTAGATCTGTGCCAAGGTGGATGGCTGATAGGGATGGATTAGAAAATATGTAAAGCCATACTGGTCTCTAAATCCTGTGAGCTTATATCTGTGCCAAGGTGGGTGGCTGCTAGGGATGGATTAGAAAATATGTAAAGCCATATTGGTCTCTAAATCCTGTGAGCTTATATCTGTGCCAAGGTGGATGGCTGATAGGGATGGATTAGAAAATATGTAAAGCCATACTAGTCTCTAAATCCTGTGAGCTTAGATCTGTGCAAAGGTGGATGGCTGATAGGGATGGATTAGAAAATATGTAAAGCCATAATAGTCTCTAAATCCTGTGAGCTTAGATCTGTGCCAAGGTGGATGGCTGATAGGGATGGATTAGAAAATATGTAAAGCCATACTGGTCTCTAAATCCTGTGAGCTTATATCTGTGCCAAGATGGATGGCTGATAGGGATGGATTAGAAAATATGTTAAGCCATACTGGTCTCTAAATCCTGTGAGCTTATATCTGTGCCAAGGTGGATGGCTGATAGGGATGGATTAGAAAAATATGTAAAGCCCATACTAGTCTCTAAATCCTGTGAGCTTAGATCTGTGCAAAGGCGGGTGACTGATAGGGATGGATTAGAAAATATGTAAAGCCACACTGGTCTCTAATCCTGTGTGCTTAGATCAATGCCAAAGTGGATGGCTGACAGGGATGGATTAGAAAATATGTAAAGCCATACTGTTCTCTAAATCCTGTAAGCTTAGATCTGTGCCAAGGGGGATGGTTTAGAAAATATGCAAAGCCATACTGGTCTCTAAATCCTGTGAGCTTAGATCTGCGCCAAAGGAGTTGGATTAGAAAATATGTAAAGCCATACTGGTCTCTAAATACTGTAAGCTTATATCTGTGCCAAGGGGGATGGATTAGAAAATATGTAAAGCCATACTGGTCTCTAAATCCTGTGAGCTTAGATCAGTGCCAAGGTGGATGGCTGATATGAATGGATTAGAAAATATGTAAAGCCATACTGGTCTCTAAATCCTGTGAGCTTAGATCTGTGCCAAGGGGGATGGATTAGAAAATATGTAAAGCCATACTGGTCTCTAAATCCTGTAAGCTTAGATCAGTGCCAAGGTGGATGGCTGATATGGATGGATTAGAAAATATGTAAAGCCATACTGGTCTCTAAATCCTGTGAGCTTATATCTGTGCCAAGGTGGATGGCTGATAGGGATGGATTAGAAAATATGTAAAGCCATACTAGTCTCTAAATCCTGTGAGCTTAGATCTGTGCCAAGGTGGATGGCTGATAGGGATGTATTGGAAAATATGTAAAGCCATACTAGACTCTAAATCCAGTGAGCTTAGATCTGTGCAAAGGTGGATGGCTGATAGGGATGGATTAGAAAATATGTAAAGCCATACTGGTCTCTAAATCCTGTGAGCTTAGATCTGTGCCAAGGGAGGTGGATTAGAAAATATGTAAAGCCATACTGGTCTCTAAATCCTGTGAGCTTATATCTGTGCCAAGGGGGTTGGATTAGAAAATATGTAAAGCCATACTGGTCTCTAAATCCTGTAAGCTTAGATCAGTGCCAAGGTGGATGGCTGATAGGGATGGATTAGAAAATATGTAAAGCCATACTACTCTCTAAATCCTGTGAGCTTAGAACTGTGCAAAGGTGAGTGGCTGATAGGGATAGATTAGAAAATATGTAAAGCCATACTGGTCTCTATATCCTGTAAGCTTACATCTGTGCCAAGGGGGATGGATTAGAAAATATGTAAAGCCATACTGGTCTCTAAATCCTGTGAGCTTAGATCTGTGCCAAGGGAGTTGGATTAGAAAATATGTAAAGCCATACTGGTCTCTAAATCCTGTAAGCTTATATCTGTGCCAAGGGAGGTGGATTAGAAAATATGTAAAGCCATACTGGTCTCTAAATCCTGTGAGCTTATATCTGTGCCAAGGGGGTTGGATTAGAAAATATGTAAAGCCATACTGGTCTCTAAATCCTGTGAGCTTATATCTGTGCCAAGGGGGATGGATTAGAAAATATGTAAAGCCATACTGGTCTCTAAATCCTGTGAGCTTATATCTGTGCCAAGGGAGGTGGATTAGAAAATATGTAAAGCCATACTGGTCTCTAAATCCTGTAAGCTTACATCTGTGCCAAGGGGGATGGATTAGAAAATATGTAAAGCCATACTGGTCTCTAAATCCTGTGAGCTTAGATCTGTGCCAAGGGAGTTGGATTAAAAAATATGTAAAGCCATACTGGTCTCTAAATCCTGTAAGCTTATATCTGTGCCAAGGGAGGTGGATTAGAAAATATGTAAAGCCATACTGGTCTCTAAATCCTGTGAGCTTATATCTGTGCCAAGGGGGTTGGATTAGAAAATATGTAAAGCCATACTGGTCTCTAAATCCTGTGAGCTTATATCTGTGCCAAGGGGGATGGATTAGAAAATATGTAAAGCCATACTGGTCTCTAAATCCTGTGAGCTTATATCTGTGCCAAGGGAGGTGGATTAGAAAATATGTAAAGCCATACTGGTCTCTAAATCCTGTAAGCTTACATCTGTGCCAAGGGGGATGGATTAGAAAATATGTAAAGCCATACTGGTCTCTAAATCATGTGAGCTTAGATCTGTGCCAAGGGAGTTGGATTAGAAAATATGTAAAGCCATACTGGTCTCTAAATCCTGTAAGCTTATATCTGTGCCAAGGGAGGTGGATTAGAAAATATGTAAAGCCATACTGGTCTCTAAATCCTGTGAGCTTATATCTGTGCCAAGGGGGTTGGATTAGAAAATATGTAAAGCCATACTGGTCTCTAAATCCTGTGAGCTTATATCTGTGCCAAGGGGGATGGATTAGAAAATATGTAAAGCCATACTGGTCTCTAAATCCTGTGAGCTTATATCTGTGCCAAGGGGGATGGATTAGAAAATATGTAAAGCCATACTGGTCTCTAAATCATGTGAGCTTATATCTGTGCCAAGGGAGGTGGATTAGAAAATATGTAAAGCCATACTGGTCTCTAAATCCTGTGAGCTTAGATCTGTGCCAAGGGAGGTGGATTAGAAAATATGTAAAGCCATACTGGTCTCTAAATCCTGTAAGCTTATATCTGTGCCAAGGGAGGTGGATTAGAAAATATGTAAAGCCATACTGGTCTCTAAATCCTGTGAGCTTATATCTGTGCCAAGGGGGATGGATTAGAAAATATGTAAAGCCATACTGCTCTCTAAATCCTGTAAGCTTAGATCTGTGCCAAGATGGATTGCTGATAGGGATGGATTAGAAAATATGTTAAGCCATACTGGTCTCTGAATCCTATGAAATTATCTGTGCCAAGGGGGATGGATTAGAAAATATGTAAAGCCATACAGGTCTATAATCCTGTGAGCTTAGATCAGTGCCAAGGTTGATGGCTGATAGGGATGGACTAGAAAATATGTAAAGCCATACTGGTCTCTAAATCCTGTAAGCTTAGATCAGTGCCAAGGTGGATGGCTGATAGGGATGGATTAGAAAATATGTAAAGCCATACTACTCTCTAAATCCTGTGAGCTTAGATCTGTGCAAAGGTGAGTGGCTGATAGGGATGGATTAGAAAATATGTAAAGCCATACTGGTCTCTAATCATGTGAGCTTAGATCAGTGCCAAGGTGGATGGCTGACAGGGATGGATTAGAAAATATGTAAAGCCATACTGGTCTCTAAATCCTGTAAGCTTACATCTGTGCCAAGGGGGATGGATTAGAAAATATGTAAAGCCATATTGCTCTCTAAATCCTGTGAGCTTAGATCTGTGCCAAGGGAGATGGATTAGAAATATGTAAAGCCATACTGGTCTCTAAATCCTGTAAGCTTATATCTGAGCCAAGGGAGGTGGATTAGAAAATATGTAAAGCCATACTGGTCTCTAAATCATGTGAGCTTATATCTGTGCCAAGGGGGTTGGATTAGAAAATATGTAAAGCCATACTGGTCTCTAAATCCTGTGAGCTTATGTCTGTGCCAAGGGGGAAGGATTAGAAAATATGTAAAGCCATACTGGTCTCTAAATCCTGTGAGCTTATATCTGTGCCAAGGGAGGTGGATTAGAAAATATGTAAAGCCATACTGGTCTCTAAATCCTGTGAGCTTAGATCTGTGCCAAGGGAGGTGGATTAGAAAATATGTAAAGCCATACTGGTCTCTAAATCCTGTAAGCTTATATCTGTGCCAAGGGAGGTGGATTAGAAAATATGTAAAGCCATACTGGTCTCTAAATCCTGTGAGCTTATATCTGTGCCAAGGGGGATGGATTAGAAAATATGTAAAGCCATACTGCTCTCTAAATCCTGTAAGCTTAGATCTGTGCCAAGATGGATTGCTGATAGGGATGGATTAGAAAATATGTTAAGCCATACTGGTCTCTGAATCCTATGAAATTATCTGTGCCAAGGGGGATGGATTAGAAAATATGTAAAGCCATACAGGTCTATAATCCTGTGAGCTTAGATCAGTGCCAAGGTTGATGGCTGATAGGGATGGACTAGAAAATATGTAAAGCCATACTGGTCTCTAAATCCTGTAAGCTTAGATCAGTGCCAAGGTGGATGGCTGATAGGGATGGATTAGAAAATATGTAAAGCCATACTACTCTCTAAATCCTGTGAGCTTAGATCTGTGCAAAGGTGAGTGGCTGATAGGGATGGATTAGAAAATATGTAAAGCCATACTGGTCTCTAATCATGTGAGCTTAGATCTGTGCCAAGGTGGATGGCTGACAGGGATGGATTAGAAAATATGTAAAGCCATACTGGTCTCTAAATCCTGTAAGCTTACATCTGTGCCAAGGGGGATGGATTAGAAAATATGTAAAGCCATACTGCTCTCTAAATCCTGTGAGCTTAGATCTGTGCCAAGGGAGTTGGATTAGAAAATATGTAAACCCATACTGGTCTCTAAATCCTGTAAGCTTATATCTGTGCCAAGGGAGGTGGATTAGAAAATATGTAAAGCCATACTGGTCTCTAAATCCTGTGAGCTTATATCTGTGCCAAGGGGGTTGGATTAGAAAATATGTAAAGCCATACAGGTCTCTAAATCCTGTGAGCTTATATCTGTGCCAAGGGGGATGGATTAGAAAATATGTAAAGCCATACTGGTCTCTAAATCCTGTGAGTTTAGATCTGTGCCAAGGTGGATGGCTGATAGGGATGGATTAGAAAATATGTAAAGCCATACTGGTCTCTAAATCCTGTGAGCTTATATCTGTGGCAAAGTGGATGGCTGATAGGGATGGATTAAAAAATATGTAAAGCCATACTGGTCTCTAAATCCTGTGAGCTTAGATCAGTGCCAAGATGGATGGCTGATAGGGATGGATTAGAAAATATGTAAAGCCATACAGGTCTCTAAATTCTGTGAGCTTAGATCTGTGGAAAGGTGGATGGATTAGAAAATATGTAAAGCCATACAGGTCTCTAAATCCTGTGAGCTTATATCTGTGCCAAGGGGGATGGATTAGAAAATATGTAAAGCCATACTGGTCTCTAAATCCTGTGAGCTTAGATCAGTGCCAAGGTGGATGGCTGATATGGATGGATTAGAAAATATGTAAAGCCATACTGGTCTCTAAATCCTGTGAGCTTAGATCTGTGCAAAGGTGGGTGGCTGATAGGGATGGATTAGAAAATATGTAAAGCCATACTGGTCTCTAAATCCTGTGAGCTTAGATCTGTGCCAAGGGGGATGGATTAGAAAATATGTAAAGCCATACTGGTCTCTCAATCCTGTGAGCTTAGATCAGTGCCAAGATGGATGGCTGATAGGGATGGATTAGAAAATATGTAAAGCCATACTGGTCTCTAATTATGTGAGCTTAGATCAGTGCCAAGATGGATGGCTGATAGGGATGGATTAGAAAATATGTAAAGCCATACTGGTCTCTAAATCCTGTAAGCTTAGATCTGTGCCAATATGGATGGCTGATAGGGATGGATTAGAAAATATGTTAAGCCATACTGGTCTCTGAATCCTATGAAATTATCTGTGCCAAGGGGGATGGATTAGAAAATATGTAAAGCCATAAAGGTCTCTAATCCTGTGAGCTTAGATCAGTGCCAAGGTTGATGGCTGATAGGGATGGATTAGAAAATATGTAAAGCCATACTGGTCTCTAAATCCTGTGAGCTTATATCTGTGCCAAGGTGGATGGCTGATAGGGATGGATTAGAAAATATGTAAAGCCATACTGGTCTCTAAATCCTGTGAGCTTATATCTGTGCCAAGGGGGATGGATTAGAAAATATGTAAAGCCATACTGGTCTCTTAATCCTGTGAGCTTAGATCAGTACCAAGATGGATGGCTGATAGGGATGGATTAGAAAATATGTAAAGCCATACTGGTCTCTAATCCTGTGAGCTTAGATCAGTGCCAAGATGGATGGCTGATAGGGATGGATTAGAAAATATGTAAAGCCATACAGGTCTCTAAAGCCTGTGAGCTTAGATCTGTGGAAAGGTGGATGGATTAGAAAATATGTAAAGCCATACAGGTCTCTAAATCCTGTGAGCTTATATCTGTGCCAAGGGGGATGGATTAGAAAATATGTAAAGCCATACTGGTCTCTAAATCCTGTGAGCTTAGATCAGTTCCAAGGTGGATGGCTGATATGGATGGATTAGAAAATATGTAAAGCCATACTGGTCTCTAAATCCTGTGAGCTTAGATCTGTGCAAAGGTGGGTGGCTGATAGGGATGGATTAGAAAATATGTTAAGCCATACTGGTCTCTGAATCCTATGAAATTATCTGTGCCAAGGGGGATGGATTAGAAAATATGTAAAGCCATACAGGTCTCTAATCCTGTGAGCTTAGATCAGTGCCAATGTTGATGGCTGATAGGGATGGATTAGAAAATATGTAAAGCCATACTGGTCTCTAAATCCTGTGAGCTTATATCTGTGCCAAGGTGGATGGCTGATAGGGATGGATTAGAAAATATGTAAAGCCATACTAGTCTCTAAATCCTGTGAGCTTAGATCTGTGCAAAGGTGGGTGACTGATAGGGATGGATTAGAAAATATGTAAAGCCATACTGGTCTCTAATCCTGTGAGCTTAGATCAGTGCCAAGGTGGATGGCTGACAGGGATGGATTAGAAAATATGTAAAGCCATACTGGTCTCTAAATCCTGTAAGCTTAGATCTGTGCCAAGGGGGATGGTTTAGAAAATATGTAAAGCCATACTGGTCTCTAAATCCTGTGAGCTTAGATCTGTGCCAAGGGAGTTGGATTAGAAAATATGTAAAGCCATACTGGTCTCTAAATCCTGTAAGCTTATATCTGTGCCAAGGGGGATGGATTAGAAAATATGTAAAGCCATACTGGTCTCTAAATCCTGTGAGCTTAGATCTGTGCCAAGGGAGGTGGATTAGAAAATATGTAAAGCCATACTGGTCTCTAAATCCTGTGAGCTTATATCTGTGCCAAGGGGGATGGCTGATAGGGATGGATTAGAAAATATGTAAAGCCATACTAGTCTCTAAATCCTGTGAGCTTAGATCTGTGCCAAGGTGGATGGCTGATAGGGATGTATTGGAAAATATGTAAAGCCATACTAGTCTCTAAATCCAGTGAGCTTAGATCTGTGCAAAGGTGGATGGCTGATAGGGATGGGATTAGAAAATATGTAAAGCCATACTGGTCTCTAATCCTGTGAGCTTAGATCTGTACCAAGGGAGGTGGATTAGAAAATATGTAAAGCCATACTGGTCTCTAAATCCTGTGAGCTTATATCTGTGCCAAGGGGTTGGATTAGAAAATATGTAAAGCCATACTGGTCTCTAAATCCTGTAAGCTTAGATCAGTGCCAAGGTGGATGGCTGATAGGGATGGATTAGAAAATATGTAAAGCCATACTACTCTCTAAATCCTGTGAGCTTTGATCTGTGCAAAGGTGAGTGGCTGATAAGGATGGATTAGAAAATATGTAAAGCCATACTGGTCTCTAATCCTGTGAGCTTAGATCAGTGCCAAGGTGGATGGCTGACAGGGATGGATTAGAAAATATGTAAAGCCATACTGGTCTCTAAATCCTGTAAGCTTAGATCTGTGCCAAGGGGGATGGATTAGAAAATATGTAAAGCCATACTGGTCTCTAAATCCTGTGAGCTTAGATCTGTGCCAAGGGGGATGGATTAGAAAATATGTAAAGTCATACTGGTCTCTAAATCCTGTGAGCTTAGATCTGTGCCAAGGGAGGTGGATTAGAATATATGTAAAGCCATACTGGTCTCTAAATCCTGTAAGCTTAGATAAGTGCCAAGGTGGATGGCTGATAGGGATGGATTAGAAAATATGTAAAGCCATACTAGTCTCTAAATCCTGTGAGCTTAGATCTGTGCAAAGGTGGGTGGCTGATAGGGATGGATTAGAAAATATGTAAAGCCATACTGGTCTCTAATCCTGTGAACTTAGATCAGTGCCAAGGTGGATGGTTGACAGGGATGGATTAGAAAATGTGTAAAGCCATACTGGTCTCTAAATCCTGTAAGCTTAGATCTGTGCCAAGGGGGATGGATTAGAAAATATGTAAAGCCATACCGGTCTCTAAATCCTGTGAGCTTAGATCTGTGCCAAGGGAGTTGGATTAGAAAATATGTAAAGCCATACTGGTCTCTAAATCCTGTAAGCTTATATCTGTGCCAAGGGAGGTGGATTAGAAAATATGTAAAGCCATACTGGTCTCTAAATCCTGTGAGCTTATATCTGTGCCAAGGGGGATGGATTAGAAAATATGTAAAGCCATACTGGTCTCTAAATCCTGTGAGCTTAGATCTGTGCCAAGGGAGGTGGATTAGAAAATATGTAAAGCCATACTGGTCTCTAAATCATGTGAGCTTATATCTGTGCCAAGGGGGATGGATTAGAAAATATGTAAAGCCATACTGGTCTCTAAATCCTGTAAGCTTAGATCAGTGCCAAGGTGGATGGCTGATATGAATGGATTAGAAAATATGTAAAGCCATACTGGTCTCTAAATCCTGTGAGCTTAGATCTGTGCAAAGGTGGATGGATTAGAAAATATGTAAAGCCATACAGGTCTCTAAACCTGTGAGCTTATATCTGTGCCAGGGGGATGGATTAGAAAAATATGTAAAGCATACAGGTCTCTAAATCCTGTGAGCTTAGATCAGTGCCAAGGTTGATGGCTGATAGGGATGGATTAGAAAATATGTAAAGCCACACTGGTCTCTAAATCTGTGAGCTTATATCTGTGCCAAGGTGGATGGATTAGAAAATATGTAAAGCCATACTGGTCTCTAAATCCTGTGAGCTTAGATCAGTACCAAGATGGATGGATGATAAGGATGGATTAGAAAATATGTAAAGCCATACTGGTGTCTAATCCTGTGAGCTTAGATCAGTGCCAAGATGGATGGCTGATAGGGATGGATTAGAAAATATGTAAAGCCATACAGGTCTCTAAATCCTGTGAGCTTAGATCTGTGGAAAGGTGGATGGATTAGAAAATATGTAAAGCCATACAGGTCTCTAAATCCTGTGAGCTTATATCTGTGCCAAGGGGGATGGATTAGAAAATATGTAAAGCCATACTGGTCTCTAAATCCTGTGAGCTTAGATCAGTTCCAAGGTGGATGGCTGATATGGATGGATTAGAAAATATGTAAAGCCATACTGGTCTCTAAATCCTGTGAGCTTAGATCTGTGCAAAGGTGGGTGGCTGATAGGGATGGATTAGAAAATATGTAAAGCCATACTGGTCTCTAAATCCTGTAAGCTTAGATCTGTGCCAAGATGGATGGCTGATAGGGATGGATTAGAAAATATGTTAAGCCATACTGGTCTCTGAATCCTATGAAATTATCTGTGCCAAGGGGGATGGATTAGAAAATATGTAAAGCCATACAGGTCTCTAATCCTGTGAGCTTAGATCAGTGCCAAGGTTGATGGCTGATAGGGATGGATTAGAAAATATGTAAAGCCATACTGGTCTCTAAATCCTGTGAGCTTATATCTGTGCTAAGGGGGATGGATTAGAAAATATGTAAAGCCATACTGGTCTCTAAATCCTGTGAGCTTAGATCAGTGTCAATGTGGATGGCTGATATGGATGGATTAGAAAATATGTAAAGCCATACTGGTCTCTAAATCCTGTGAGCTTAGATCTGTGCCAAGATGGATGGCTGATAGGGATGGATTAGAAAATATGTAAGCCATACTGGTCTCTGATCCTATGAAATTATCTGTGCCAAGGGGGATGGATTAGAAAATATGTAAAGCCATACTGGTCTCTAAATCCTGTGAGCTTAGATCTGCGCCAAGGGAGTTGGATTAGAAAATATGTAAAGCCATACTGGTCTCTAAATCCTGTAAGCTTATATCTGTGCCAAGGGGGATGGATTAGAAAATATGTAAAGCCATATTGGTCTCTAAATCCTGTGAGCTTATATCTGTGCCAAGGGGGATGGATTAGAAAATATGTAAAGCCATACTGGTCTCTAAATCCTGTAAGCTTAGATCAGTGCCAAGGTGGATGGCTGATATGAATGGATTAGAAAATATGTAAAGCCATACTGGTCTCTAAATCCTGTGAGCTTAGATCTGTGCCAAGGGGGATGGATTAGAAAATATGTAAAGCCATACTGGTCTCTAAATCCTGTAAGCTTAGATCAGTGCCAAGGTGGATGGCAGATATGGATGGATTAGAAAATATGTAAAGCCATACTGGTCTCTAATCCTGTGAGCTTAGATCAGTGCCAAGATGGATGGCTGATAGTGATAGATTAGAAAATATGTAAAGCCATACTGGTCTCTAAATCCTGTGAGCTTATATCTGTGCCAAGTTGGGTGGCTGATAGGGATGGATTAGAAAATATGTAAAGCCATACTGGTCACTAAATCCTGTGAGCTTATATCTGTGCCAAGGTGGATGGCTGATAGGGATGGATTAGAAAATATGTAAAGCCATACTAGTCTCTAAATCCTGTGAGCTTAATTCTGTGCCAAGGTGGATGGCTGATAGGGATGTATTGGAAAATATGTAAAGCCATACTTGTCTCTAAATCCAGTGAGCTTAGATCTGTGCAAAGGTGGATGGCTGATAGGGATGGATTAGAAAATATGTAAAGCCATACTGGTCTCTAAATCCTGTGAGCTTAGATCTGTGCCAAGGAAGGTGGATTAGAAAATATGTAAAGCCATACTGGTCTCTAAATCCTGTGAGCTTATATCTGTGCCAAGGGGTTGGATTAGGAAATATGTAAAGCCATACTGGTCTCTAAATCCTGTAAGCTTAGATCAGTGCCAAGGTGGATGGCTGATAGGGATGGATTAGAAAATATGTAAAGCCATACTAGTTTCTAAATCCTGTGAGCTTAGATCTGTGCAAAGGTGGGTGGCTGATAGGGATGGATTAGAAAATATGTAAAGCCATACTGGTCTCTAATCCTGTGAGCTTAGATCAGTGCCAAGGTGGATGGCTGACAGGGATGGATTAGAAAATATGTAAAGCCATACTGGTCTCTAAATCCTGTAAGCTTAGATCTGTGCCAAAGGGGATGGATTAGAAAATATGTAAAGCCATACCGGTCTCTAAATCCTGTGAGCTTAGATCTGTGCCAAGGGAGTTGGATTAGAAAATATGTAAAGCCATACTGGTCTCTAAATCCTGTAAGCTTATATCTGTGCCAAGGGAGGTGGATTAGAAAATATGTAAAGCCATACTGGTCTCTAAATCCTGTGAGCTTATATCTGTGCCAAGGGGGATGGATTAGAAAATATGTAAAGCCATACTGGTTTCTAAATCCTGTGAGCTTAGATCTGTGCCAAGGGAGGTGGATTAGAAAATATGTAAAGCCATACTGGTCTCTAAATCCTGTAAGCTTAGATCAGTGCCAAGGTGGATGGCTGATATGAATGGATTAGAAATATGTAAAGCCATACTGTCTCTAATCCTGTGAGCTAGATCTGTGCAAGGGAGTGGATAGAAAAATATGTAAAGCCATACTGGTATCTAAATCTGTGAGCTATATCTGTGCCAAGGAGGGATGGATTAGAAAATATGTAAAGCCATACTGGTCTCTAAATCCTGTGAGCTTAGATCAGTGCAAGATGGTTGGATGCTAGGGATGGATTAGAAAATATGTAAAGCCATATTGGTCTCTAAATCCTGTGAGCTTATATCTGTGCCAAGGTGGATGGCTGATAGGGATGGATTAGAAAATATGTAAAGCCATACTAGTCTCTAAATCCTGTGAGCTTAGATCTGTGCAAAGGTGGATGGCTGATAGGGATGGATTAGAAAATATGTAAAGCCATACTAGTCTCTAAATCCTGTGAGCTTAGATCTGTGCCAAGGTGGATGGCTGATAGGGCTGGATTAGAAAATATGTAAAGCCATACTGGTCTCTAAATCCTGTGAGCTTATATCAGTGCCAAGGTGGATGGCTGATAGGGATGGATTAGAAAATATGTAAAGCCATACTAGTCTCTAAATCCTGTGAGCTTAGATCTGTGCAAAGGTGGATGGCTGATAGGGATGGATTAGAAAATATGTAAGGCCATACTAGTCTCTAAATCCTGTGAGCTTAGATCTGTGCCAAGGTGGATGGCTGATAGGGCTGGATTAGAAAATATGTAAAGCCATACTGGTCTCTAAATCCTGTGAGCTTATATCTGTGCCAAAGTGGATGGCTGATAGGGATGGATTAGAAAATATGTAAAGCCATACTAGTCTCTAAATCCTGTGAGCTTAGATCTGTGCAAAGGTGGATGGCTGATAGGGATGGATTAGAAAATATGTAAAGCCATACTAGTCTCTAAATCCTGTGAGCTTAGATCTGTGCCAAGGTGGATGGCTGATAGGGATGGATTAGAAAATATGTAAAGCCATACTGGTCTCTAAATCCTGTGAGCTTATATCTGTGCCAAGGTGGGTGGCTGCTAGGGATGGATTAGAAAATATGTAAAGCCATATTGGTCTCTAAATCCTGTGAGCTTATATCTGTGCCAAGGTGGATGGCTGATAGGGATGGATTAGAAAATATGTAAAGCCATACTAGTCTCTAAATCCTGTGAGCTTAGATCTGTGCAAAGGTGGATGGCTGATAGGGATGGATTAGAAAATATGTAAAGCCATAATAGTCTCTAAATCCTGTGAGCTTAGATCTGTGCCAAGGTGGATGGCTGATAGGGATGGATTAGAAAATATGTAAAGCCATACTGGTCTCTAAATCCTGTGAGCTTATATCTGTGCCAAGATGGATGGCTGATAGGGATGGATTAGAAAATATGTTAAGCCATACTGGTCTCTAAATCCTGTGAGCTTATATCTGTGCCAAGGGAGGTGGATTAGAAAATATGTAAAGCCATACTGGTCTCTAAATCCTGTAAGCTTATATCTGTGCCAAGGGAGGTGGATTAGAAAATATGTAAAGCCATACTGGTCTCTAAATCCTGTGAGCTTATATCTGTGGAATGGTGGATGGATTAAAAATATGTAAGCCATACTGGTCTCTAAATCCTGTGAGCTTAGATCTGTGCAAAGGTGGGTGGCTGATAGGGATGGATTAGAAAATATGTAAAGCCATACTGGTCTCTAAATCCTGTAAGCTTAGATCTGTGCCAAGATGGATGGCTGATAGGGATGGATTAGAAAATATGTTAAGCCATACTGGTCTCTGAATCCTATGAAATTATCTGTGCCAAGGGGATGGATTAGAAAATATGTAAAGCCATACAGGTCTCTAATCCTGTGAGCTTAGATCAGTGCCAAGGTTGATGGCTGATAGGGATGGATTAGAAAATATGTAAAGCCATACTGGTCTCTAAATCCTGTGAGCTTATATCTGTGCCAAGGTGGATGGCTGATAGGGATGGATTAGAAAATATGTAAAGCCATACTAGTCTCTAAATCCTGTGAGCTTAGATCTGTGCAAAGGCGGGTGACTGATAGGGATGGATTAGAAAATATGTAAAGCCATACTGGTCTCTAATCCTGTGAGCTTATATCAGTGCCAATGTGGATGGCTGACAGGGATGGATTAGAAAAATATGTAAAGCCATACTGGTCTCTAAATCCTGTTAAGCTTTAGATATGTGCCAAGGGGGATGGTTTAGAAATATGTAAAGCCATACTGGTCTCTAAATCCTGTGAGCTTAGATCTGTGCCAAGGGAGTTGGATTAGAAAATATGTAAAGCCATACTGGTCTCTAAATCCTGTAAGCTTATATCTGTGCCAAGGGGGATGGATTAGAAAATATGTAAAGCCATACTGGTCTCTAAATCCTGTGAGCTTAGATCTGTGCCAAGGGAGGTGGATTAGAAAATATGTAAAGCCATACTGGTCTCTAAATCCTGTGAGCTTATATCTGTGCCAAGGGGGATGGCTGATAAGGATGGATTAGAAAATATGTAAAGCCATACTAGTCTCTAAATCCTGTGAGCTTAGATCTGTGCCAAGGTGGATGGCTGATAGGGATGTATTGGAAAATATGTAAAGCCATACTAGTCTCTAAATCCAGTGAGCTTAAATCTGTGCAAAGGTGGATGGCTGATAAGGATGGATTAGAAAATATGTAAAGCCATACTGGTCTCTAAATCCTGTAAGCTTAGATCTGTGCCAAGGTGGATGGATTAGAAAATATGTAAAGCCATACTGGTCTCTAAATCCTGTGAGCTTAGATCTGTGCCAAGGGAGTTGGATTAGAAAATATGTAAAGCCATACTTGTCTCTAAATCCTGTAAGCTTATATCTGTGCCAAGAGAGGTGGATTAGAAAATATGTAAAGCCATACTGGTCTCTAAATCCTGTGAGCTTAATATCTGTGCCAAGGGGGTTGGATTAGAAAATATGTAAAGCCATACTGGTCACTAAATCCTGTGAGCTTATATCTGTGCCAAGGGGGATGGATTAGAAAATATGTAAAGCCATACTGGTCTCTAAATCCTGTGAGCTTATATCTGTGCCAAGGGAGGTGGATTAGAAAATATGTAAAGCCATACTGGTCTCTAAATCCTGTAAGCTTACATCTGTGCCAAGGGGGATGGATTAGAAAATATGTAAAGCCATACTGGTCTCTAAATCATGTGAGCTTAGATCTGTGCCAAGGGAGTTGGATTAGAAAATATGTAAAGCCATACTGGTCTCTAAATCCTGTAAGCTTATATCTGTGCCAAGGGAGGTGGATTAGAAAATATGTAAAGCCATACTGGTCTCTAAATCCTGTGAGCTTATATCTGTGCCAAGGGGGTTGGATTAGAAAATATGTAAAGCCATACTGGTCTCTAAATCCTGTGAGCTTATATCTGTGCCAAGGGGGATGGATTAGAAAATATGTAAAGCCATACTGGTCTCTAAATCCTGTGAGCTTATATCTGTGCCAAGGGAGGTGGATTAGAAAATATGTAAAGCCATACTGGTCTCTAAATCCTGTGAGCTTACATCTGTGCCAAGGGAGGTGGATTAGAAAATATGTAAAGCCATACTGGTCTCTAAATCCTGTAAGCTTATATCTGTGCCAAGGGAGGTGGATTAGAAAATATGTAAAGCCATACTGGTCTCTAAATCCTGTAAGCTTACATCTGTGCCAAGGGGGATGGATTAGAAAATATGTAAAGCCATACTGGTCTCTAAATCCTGTGAGCTTAGATCTGTGCCAAGGGAGTTGGATTAGAAAATATGTAAAGCCATACTGGTCTCTAAATCCTGTAAGCTTATATCTGTGCCAAGGGAGGTGGATTAGAAAATATGTAAAGCCATACTGGTCTCTAAATCCTGTGAGCTTATATCTGTGCCAAGGGGGTTGGATTAGAAAATATGTAAAGCCATACTGGTCTCTAAATCCTGTGAGCTTATATCTGTGCCAAGGGGGATGGATTAGAAAATATGTAAAGCCATACTGGTCTCTAAATCCTGTGAGCTTATATCTGTGCCAAGGGAGGTGGATTAGAAAATATGTAAAGCCATACTGGTCTCTAAATCCTGTGAGCTTACATCTGTGCCAAGGGAGGTGGATTAGAAAATATGTAAAGCCATACTGGTCTCTAAATCCTGTAAGCTTATATCTGTGCCAAGGGAGGTGGATTAGAAAATATGTAAAGCCATACTGGTCTCTAAATCCTGTGAGCTTATATCTGTGCCAAGGGGGATGGAATAGAAAATATGTAAAGCCATACTGCTCTCTAAATCCTGTAAGCTTAGATCTGTGCCAAGATGGATGGCTGATAGGGATGGATTAGAAAATATGTTAAGCCATACTGGTCTCTGAATCCTATGAAATTATCTGTGCCAAGGGGGATGGATTAGAAAATATGTAAAGCCATACAGGTCTCTAATCCTGTGAGCTTAGATCAGTGCCAAGGTTGATGGCTGATAGGGATGGACTAGAAAATATGTAAAGCCATACTGGTCTCTAAATCCTGTGAGCTTATATCTGTGGCAAGGTGGATGGCTGATAGGGATGGATTAGAAAATATGTAAAGCCATACTGGTCTCTAAATCCTGTGAGCTTATATCTGTGCCAAGGGGGATGGATTAGAAAATATGTAAAGCCATACTGGTCTCTAAATCCTGTGAGCTTAGATCAGTGCCAAGATGGATGGCTGATAGGGATGGATTAGAAAATATGTAAAGCTATACTGGTCTCTAATCCTGTGAGCTTAGATCAGTGCCAAGATGGATGGCTGATAGGGATGGATTAGAAAATATGTAAAGCCATACAGGTCTCTAAATCCTGTGAGCTTAGATCTGTGGAAAGGTGGATGGATTAGAAAATATGTAAAGCCATACTGGTCTCTAAATCCTGTGAGCTTAGATCAGTGCCAAGGTGGATGGCTGATATGGATGGATTAGAAAATATGTAAAGCCATACTGGTCTCTAAATCCTGTGAGCTTAGATCTGTGCAAAGGTGGGTGGCTGATAGGGATGGATTAGAAAATATGTAAAGCCATACTGGTCTCTAAATCCTGTAAGCTTAGATCTGTGCCAAGATGGATGGCTTATAGGGATGGATTAGAAAATATGTTAAGCCATACTGGTCTCTGGATCCTATGAAATTATCTGTGCCAAGGGGGATGGATTAGAAAATATGTAAAGCCATACAGGTCTCTAATCCTGTGAGCTTAGATCAGTGCCAAGGTTGATGGCTGATAGGGATGGATTAGAAAATATGTAAAGCCATACTGGTCTCTAAATCCTGTGAGCTTATATCTGTGCCAAGGTGGATGGCTGATAGGGATGGATTAGAAAATATGTAAAGCCATACTAGTCTCTAAATCCTGTGAGCTTAGATCTGTGCAAAGGCGGGTGACTGATAGGGATGGATTAGAAAATATGTAAAGCCATACTGGTCTCTAATCCTGTGAGCTTAGATCAGTGCCAATGTGGACGGCTGACAGGGATGGATTAGAAAATATGTAAAGCCATACTGGTCTCTAAATCCTGTAAGCTTAGATATGTGCCAAGGGGGATGGATTAGAAAATATGTAAAGCCATACTGGTCTCTAAATCCTGTGAGCTTAGATCTGTGCCAAGGGAGTTGGATTAGAAAATATGTAAAGCCATACTGGTCTCTAAAACCTGTAAGCTTATATCTGTGCCAAGGGGGATGGATTAGAAAATATGTAAAGCCATACTGGTCTCTAAATCCTGTGAGCTTAGATCTGTGCCAAGGGAGGTGGATTAGAAAATATGTAAAGCCATACTGGTCTCTAAATCCTGTGAGCTTATATCTGTGCCAAGGGGGATGGATTAGAAAATATGTAAAGCCATACTGGTCTCTAAATCCTGTAAGCTTAGATCAGTGCCAAGGTGGATGGCTGATATGAATGGATTAGAAAATATGTAAAGCCATACTGGTCTCTAAATCCTGTGAGCTTAGATCTGTGCCAAGGGGGATGGATTAGAAAATATGTAAAGCCATACTGGTCTCTAAATCCTGTAAGCTTAGATCAGTGCCAAGGTGGATGGCTGATATGGATGGATTAGAAAATATGTAAAGCCATACTGGTCTCTAATCCTGTGAGCTTAGATCAGTGCCAAGATGGATGGCTGATAGGGATAGATTAGAAAATATGTAAAGCCATACTGGTCTCTAAATCCTGTGAGCTTATATCTGTGCCAGTTGGGTGGCTGATAGGGATGGATTAGAAAAATATGTAAAGCCATACTCGTCTCTAAATCCTGTGAGCTTATATCTGTGCCAAGGGGGTTGGATTAGAAAATATGTAAAGCCATACTGGTCTCTAAATCCTGTAAGCTTAGATCAGTGCCAAGGTGGATGGCTGATAGGGATGGATTAGAAAATATGTAAAGCCATACTACTCTCTAAATCCTGTGAGCTTAGATCTGTGCAAAGGTGAGTGGCTGATAGGGATGGATTAGAAAATATGTAAAGCCATACTGGTCTCTAATCCTGTGAGCTTAGATCAGTGCCAAGGTGGATGGCTGACAGGGATGGATTAGAAAATATGTAAAGCCATACTAGTCTCTAAATCCTGTAAGCTTAGATCTGTGCCAAGGGGGATGGATTAGAAAATATGTAAAGCCATACTGGTCTCTAAATCCTGTGAGCTTAGATCTGTGCCAAGGGAGTTGGATTAGAAAATATGTAAACCCATACTGGTCTCTAAATCCTGTAAGCTTATATCTGTGCCAAGGGAGGTGGATTAGAAAATATGTAAAGCCATACTGGTCTCTAAATCCTGTGAGCTTATATCTGTGCCAAGGGGGTTGGATTAGAAAATATGTAAAGCCATACAGGTCTCTAAATCCTGTGAGCTTATATCTGTGCCAAGGGGGATGGATTAGAAAATATGTAAAGCCATACTGGTCTCTAAATCCTGTGAGTTTAGATCTGTGCCAAGGGAGGTGGATTAGAAAATATGTAAAGCCATACTGGTCTCTAAATCCTGTAAGCTTAGATATGTGCCAAGGGGGATGGATTAGAAAATATGTAAAGCCATACTGGTCTCTAAATCCTGTGAGCTTAGATCTGTGCCAAGGGAGTTGGATTAGAAAATATGTAAAGCCATACTGGTCTCTAAATCCTGTAAGCTTATATCTGTGCCAAGGGGGATGGATTAGAAAATATGTAAAGCCATACTGGTCTCTAAATCCTGTGAGCTTAGATCTGTGCCAAGGGAGGTGGATTAGAAAATATGTAAAGCCTTACTGGTCTCTAAATCCTGTGAGCTTATATCTGTGCCAAGGGGATGGATTAGAAAATATGTAAAGCCATAATGGTCTCTAAATCCTGTGAGCTTATATCTGTGCCAAAGGGGATGGATTAGAAAATATGTAAAGCCATACTGGTCTCTAAATCCTGTAAGCTTAGATCAGTGCCAAGGTGGATGGCTGATAGGGATGGATTAGAAAATATGTAAAGCCATACTACTCTCTAAATCCTGTGAGCTTAGATCTGTGCAAAGGTGAGTGGCTGATAGGGATGGATTAGAAAATATGTAAAGCCATACTGGTCTCTAATCATGTGAGCTTAGATCAGTGCCAAGGTGGATGGCTGACAGGGATGGATTAGAAAATATGTAAAGCCATACTGGTCTCTAAATCCTGTAAGCTTAGATCTGTGCCAAGGGGGATGGATTAGAAAATATGTAAAGCCATACCGGTCTCTAAATCCTGTGAGCTTAGATCTGTGCCAAGGGAGTTGGATTAGAAAATATGTAAAGCCATACTGGTCTCTAAATCCTGTAAGCTTATATCTGTGCCAAGGGAGGTGGATTAGAAAATATGTAAAGCCATACTGGTCTCTAAATCCTGTGAGCTTATATCTGTGCCAAGGGGGATGGATTAGAAAATATGTAAAGCCATACTGGTCTCTAAATCCTGTGAGCTTAGATCTGTGCCAAGGGAGGTGGATTAGAAAATATGTAAAGCCATACTGGTCTCTAAATCATGTGAGCTTATATCTGTGCCAAGGGGGATGGATTAGAAAATATGTAAAGCCATACTGGTCTCTAAATCCTGTGAGCTTAGATCAGTGCCAAGATGGATGGCTGATAGGGATGGATTAGAAAATATGTAAAGCCATACTGGTCTCTAATCCTGTGAGCTTAGATCAGTGCCAAGATGGATGGCTGATAGGGATGGATTAGAAAATATGTAAAGCCATACTGGTCTCTAAATCCTGTAAGCTTACATCTGTGCCAAGGGGGATGGATTAGAAAATATGTAAAGCCATACTGGTCTCTAAATCCTGTGAGCTTAGATCTGTGCCAAGGGAGTTGGATTAGAAAATATGTAAAGCCATACTGGTCTCTAAATCCTGTAAGCTTATATCTGTGCCAAGGGAGGTGGATTAGAAAATATGTAAAGCCATACTGGTCTCTAAATCCTGTGAGCTTATATCTGTGCCAAGGGGGTTGGATTAGAAAATATGTAAAGCCATACTGGTCTCTAAATCCTGTGAGCTTATATCTGTGCCAAGGGGGATGGATTAGAAAATATGTAAAGCCATACTGGTCTCTAAATCCTGTGAGCTTATATCTGTGCCAAGGGAGGTGGATTAGAAAATATGTAAAGCCATACTGGTCTCTAAATCCTGTGAGCTTACATCTGTGCCAAGGGAGGTGGATTAGAAAATATGTAAAGCCATACTGGTCTCTAAATCCTGTAAGCTTACATCTGTGCCAAGGGAGGTGGATTAGAAAATATGTAAAGCCATACTGGTCTCTAAATCCTGTGAGCTTATATCTGTGCCAAGGGGGATGGAATAGAAAATATGTAAAGCCATACTGCTCTCTAAATCCTGTAAGCTTAGATCTGTGCCAAGATGGATGGCTGATAGGGATGGATTAGAAAATATGTTAAGCCATACTGGTCTCTGAATCCTATGAAATTATCTGTGCCAAGGGGGATGGATTAGAAAATATGTAAAGCCATACAGGTCTCTAATCCTGTGAGCTTAGATCAGTGCCAAGGTTGATGGCTGATAGGGATGGACTAGAAAATATGTAAAGCCATACTGGTCTCTAAATCCTGTGAGCTTATATCTGTGGCAAGGTGGATGGCTGATAGGGATGGATTAGAAAATATGTAAAGCCATACTGGTCTCTAAATCCTGTGAGCTTATATCTGTGCCAATGGGGATGGATTAGAAAATATGTAAAGCCATACTGGTCTCTAAATCCTGTGAGCTTAGATCAGTGCCAAGATGGATGGCTGATAGGGATGGATTAGAAAATATGTAAAGCTATACTGGTCTCTAATCCTGTGAGCTTAGATCAGTGCCAAGATGGATGGCTGATAGGGATGGATTAGAAAATATGTAAAGCCATACAGGTCTCTAAATCCTGTGAGCTTAGATCTGTGGAAAGGTGGATGGATTAGAAAATATGTAAAGCCATACAGGTCTCTAAATCCTGTGAGCTTATATCTGTGCCAAGGGGGATGGATTAGAAAATATGTAAAGCCATACTGGTCTCTAAATCCTGTGAGCTTAGATCAGTGCCAAGGTGGATGGCTGATATGGATGGATTAGAAAATATGTAAAGCCATACTGGTCTCTAAATCCTGTGAGCTTAGATCTGTGCAAAGGTGGGTGGCTGATAGGGATGGATTAGAAAATATGTAAAGCCATACTGGTCTCTAAATCCTGTAAGCTTAGATCTGTGCCAAGATGGATGGCTGATAGAGATGGATTAGAAAATATGTTAAGCCATACTGGTCTCTAAATCCTGTAAGCTTAGATCTGTGCCAAGATGGATGGCTGATAGGAATGGATTAGAAAATATGTAAAGCCATACTAGTCTCTAAATCCTGTGAGCTTAGATCTGTGCAAAGGCGGGTGACTGATAGGGATGGATTAGAAAATATGTAAAGCCATACTGGTCTCTAATCCTGTGAGCTTAGATCAGTGCCAATGTGGACGGCTGACAGGGATGGATTAGAAAATATGTAAAGCCATACTGGTCTCTAAATCCTGTAAGCTTAGATATGTGCCAAGGGGGATGGATTAGAAAATATGTAAAGCCATACTGGTCTCTAAATCCTGTGAGCTTAGATCTGTGCCAAGGGAGTTGGATTAGAAAATATGTAAAGCCATACTGGTCTCTAAAACCTGTAAGCTTATATCTGTGCCAAGGGGGATGGATTAGAAAATATGTAAAGCCATACTGGTCTCTAAATCCTGTGAGCTTAGATCTGTGCCAAGGGAGGTGGATTAGAAAATATGTAAAGCCATACTGGTCTCTAAATCCTGTGAGCTTATATCTGTGACAAGGGGGATGGAATAGAACATATGTAAAGCCATACTGCTCTCTAAATCCTGTAAGCTTAGATCTGTGCCAAGATGGATGGCTGATAGGGATGGATTAGAAAATATGTTAAGCCATACTGGTCTCTGAATCCTATGAAATTATCTGTGCCAAGGGGGATGGATTAGAAAATATGTAAAGCCATACAGGTCTCTAATCCTGTGAGCTTAGATCAGTGCCAAGGTTGATGGCTGATAGGGATGGACTAGAAAATATGTAAAGCCATACTGGTCTCTAAATCCTGTGAGCTTATATCTGTGGCAAGGTGGATGGCTGATAGGGATGGATTAGAAAATATGTAAAGCCATACTGGTCTCTAAATCCTGTGAGCTTATATCTGTGCCAAGGGGGATGGATTAGAAAATATGTAAAGCCATACTGGTCTCTAAATCCTGTGAGCTTAGATCAGTGCCAAGATGGATGGCTGATAGGGATGGATTAGAAAATATGTAAAGCTATACGGGTCTCTAATCCTGTGAGCTTAGATCAGTGCCAAGATGGATGGCTGATAGGGATGGATTAGAAAATATGTAAAGCCATACAGGTCTCTAAATCCTGTGAGCTTAGATCTGTGGAAAGGTGGATGGATTAGAAAATATGTAAAGCCATACAGGTCTCTAAATCCTGTGAGCTTATATCTGTGCCAAGGGGGATGGATTAGTAAATATGTAAAGCCATACTGGTCTCTAAATCCTGTGAGCTTAGATCAGTGCCAAGGTGGATGGCTGATATGGATGGATTAGAAAATATGTAAAGCCATACTGGTCTCTAAATCCTGTGAGCTTAGATCTGTGCAAAGGTGGGTGGCTGATAGGGATGGATTAGAAAATATGTAAAGCCATACTGGTCTCTAAATCCTGTAAGCTTAGATCTGTGCCAAGATGGATGGCTGATAGGGATGGATTAGAAAATATGTTAAGCCATACTGGTCTCTGGATCCTATGAAATTATCTGTGCCAAGGGGGATGGATTAGAAAATATGTAAAGCCATACAGGTCTCTAATCCTGTGAGCTTAGATCAGTGCCAAGGTTGATGGCTGATAGGGATGGATTAGAAAATATGTAAAGCCATACTGGTCTCTAAATCCTGTGAGCTTATATCTGTGCCAAGGTGGATGGCTGATAGGGATGGATTAGAAAATATGTAAAGCCATACTAGTCTCTAAATCCTGTGAGCTTAGATCTGTGCAAAGGCGGGTGACTGATAGGGATGGATTAGAAAATATGTAAAGCCATACTGGTCTCTAATCCTGTGAGCTTAGATCAGTGCCAATGTGGATGGCTGACAGGGATGGATTAGAAAATATGTAAAGCCATACTGGTCTCTAAATCCTGTAAGCTTAGATATGTGCCAAGGGGGATGGATTAGAAAATATGTAAAGCCATACTGGTCTCTAAATCCTGTGAGCTTAGATCTGTGCCAAGGGAGTTGGATTAGAAAATATGTAAAGCCATACTGGTCTCTAAATCCTGTAAGCTTATATCTGTGCCAAGGGGGATGGATTAGAAAATATGTAAAGCCATACTGGTCTCTAAATCCTGTGAGCTTAGATCTGTGCCAAGGGAGGTGGATTAGAAAATATGTAAAGCCATACTGGTCTCTAAATCCTGTGAGCTTATATCTGTGCCAAGGGGATGGATTAGAAAATATGTAAAGCCATACTGGTCTCTAAATCCTGTGAGCTTATATCTGTGCCAAGGGGGATGGATTAGAAAATATGTAAAGCCATACTGGTCTCTAAATCCTGTAAGCTTAGATCAGTGCCAAGGTGGATGGCTGATATGAATGGATTAGAAAATATGTAAAGCCATACTGGTCTCTAAATCCTGTGAGCTTAGATCTGTGCCAAGGGGGATGGATTAGAAAATATGTAAAGCCATACTGGTCTCTAAATCCTGTAAGCTTAGATCAGTGCCAAGGTGGATGGCTGATATGGATGGATTAGAAAATATGTAAAGCCATACTGGTCTCTAATCCTGTGAGCTTAGATCAGTGCCAAGATGGATGGCTGATAGGGATAGATTAGAAAATATGTAAAGCCATACTGGTCTCTAAATCCTGTGAGCTTATATCTGTGCCAAGTTGGGTGGCTGATAGGGATGGATTAAAAATATGTAAAGCCCATACTCGTCTGTAAATCCTGTGAGCTTATATCTGTGCCAAGGGGGATGGATTAGAAAATATGTAAAGCCATACTGGTCTCTAAATCCTGTGAGCTTATATCTGTGCCAAGGGGGATGGATTAGAAAATATGTAAAGCCATACTGCTCTCTAAATCCTGTAAGCTTAGATCTGTGCCAAGATGGATGGCTGATAGGGATGGATTAGAAAATATGTTAAGCCATACTGGTCTCTAAATCCTGTAAGCTTATATCTGTGCCAAGGGAGGTGGATTAGAAAATATGTAAAGCCATACTGGTCTCTAAATCCTGTGAGCTTATATCTGTGCCAAGGGAGGTGGATTAGAAAATATGTAAAGCCATACTGGTCTCTAAATCCTGTGAGCTTAGATCTGTGCCAAGGGAGGTGGATTAGAAAATATGTAAAGCCATACTGGTATCTAAATCCTGTGAGCTTATATCTGTGCCAAGGGGGATGGATTAGAAAATATGTAAAGCCATACTGGTCTCTAAATCCTGTGAGCTTAGATCAGTGCCAAGATGGTTGGATGCTAGGGATGGATTAGAAAATATGTAAAGCCATATTGGTCTCTAAATCCTGTGAGCTTATATCTGTGCCAAGGTGGATGGCTGATAGGGATGGATTAGAAAATATGTAAAGCCATACTAGTCTCTAAATCCTGTGAGCTTAGATCTGTGCAAAGGTGGATGGCTGATAGGGATGGATTAGAAAATATGTAAAGCCATACTAGTCTCTAAATCCTGTGAGCTTAGATCTGTGCCAAGGTGGATGGCTGATAGGGATGGATTAGAAAATATGTAAAGCCATACTGGTCTCTAAATCCTGTGAGCTTATATCTGTGCCAAAGTGGATGGCTGATAGGGATGGATTAGAAAATATGTAAAGCCATACTAGTCTCTAAATCCTGTGAGCTTAGATCTGTGCAAAGGTGGATGGCTGATAGGGATGGATTAGAAAATATGTAAAGCCATACTAGTCTCTAAATCCTGTGAGCTTAGATCTGTGCCAAGGTGGATGGCTGATAGGGATGGATTAGAAAATATGTAAAGCCATACTGGTCTCTAAATCCTGTGAGCTTATATCTGTGCCAAAGTGGATGGCTGATAGGGATGGATTAAAAAATATGTAAAGCCATACTGGTCTCTAAATCCTGTGAGCTTAGATCAGTGCCAAGGTGGATGGCTGATATGGATGGATTAGAAAATATGTAAAGCCATACTGGTCTCTAAATCCTGTGAGCTTATATCTGTGCCAAGGGGGTTGGATTAGAAAATATGTAAAGCCATACTGGTCTCTAAATCCTGTAAGCTTAGATCAGTGCCAAGGTGGATGGCTGATAGGGATGGATTAGAAAATATGTAAAGCCATACTACTCTCTAAATCCTGTGAGCTTAGATCTGTGCAAAGGTGAGTGGCTGATAGGGATGGATTAGAAAATATGTAAAGCCATACTGGTCTCTAATCATGTGAGCTTAGATCAGTGCCAAGGTGGATGGCTGACAGGGATGGATTAAAAAATATGTAAAGCCATACTGGTCTCTAAATCCTGTGAGCTTATATCTGTGCCAAGTTGGGTGGCTGATAGGGATGGATTAGAAAATATGTAAAGCCATACTGGTCTCTAAATCCTGTGAGCTTAGATCTGTGCCAAGGGAGGTGGATTAGAAAATATGTAAAGCCATACTGGTCTCTAAATCCTGTGAGCTTATATCTGTGCCAAGGGGATGGATTAGAAAATATGTAAAGCCATACTGGTCTCTAAATCCTGTGAGCTTAGATCTGTGCCAAGGGAGGTGGATTAGAAAATATGTAAAGCCATACTGGTATCTAAATCCTGTGAGCTTATATCTGTGCCAAGGGGGATGGATTAGAAAATATGTAAAGCCATACTGGTCTCTAAATCCTGTGAGCTTAGATCAGTGCCAAGGTGGATGGCTGATAGGGATGGATTAGAAAATATGTAAAGCCATACTGGTCTCTAATCCTGTGAGCTTAGATCAGTGCCAAGATGGATGGCTGATAGGGATGGATTAGAAAATATGTAAAGCCATACTGGTCTCTAAATCCTGTGAGCTTATATCTGTGCCAAGGTGGGTGGCTGCTAGGGATGGATTAGAAAATATGTAAAGCCATATTGGTCTCTAAATCCTGTGAGCTTATATCTGTGCCAAGGTGGATGGCTGATAGGGATGGATTAGAAAATATGTAAAGCCATACTAGTCTCTAAATCCTGTGAGCTTAGATCTGTGCAAAGGTGGATGGCTGACAGGGATGGATTAGAAAATATGTAAAGCCATACTAGTCTCTAAATCCTGTGAGCTTAGATCTGTGCCAAGGTGGATGGCTGATAGGGATGGATTAGAAAATATGTAAAGCCATACTGGTCTCTAAATCCTGTGAGCTTATATCTGTGCCAAAGTGGATGGCTGATAGGGATGGATTAAAAAATATGTAAAGCCATACTGGTCTCTAAATCCTGTGAGCTTATATCTGTGCCAAGGGGGACGGATTAGAAAATATGTAAAGCCATACTGGTCTCTAAATCCTGTGAGCTTAGATCTGTGCCAAGGGAGTTGGATTAGAAAATATGTAAAGCCATACTGGTCTCTAAATCCTGTAAGCTTATATCTGAGCCAAGGGAGGTGGATTAGAAAATATGTAAAGCCATACTGGTCTCTAAATCATGTGAGCTTATATCTGTGCCAAGGGGGTTGGATTAGAAAATATGTAAAGCCATACTGGTCTCTAAATCCTGTGAGCTTATATCTGTGCCAAGGGGGATGGATTAGAAAATATGTAAAGCCATACTGGTCTCTAAATCCTGTGAGCTTATATCTGTGCCAAGGGGGATGGATTAGAAAATATGTAAAGCCATACTGCTCTCTAAATCCTGTAAGCTTAGATCTGTGCCAAGATGGATGGCTGATAGGGATGGATTAGAAAATATGTTAAGCCATACTGGTCTCTGAATCCTATGAAATTATCTGTGCCAAGGGGGATGGATTAGAAAATATGTAAAGCCATACAGGTCTCTAATCCTGTGAGCTTAGATCAGTGCCAAGATGGATGGCTGATAGGGATGGATTAGAAAATATGTTAAGCCATACTGGTCTCTGAATCCTATGAAATTATCTGTGCCAAGGGGGATGGATTAGAAAATATGTAAAGCCATACAGGTCTCTAATCCTGTGAGCTTAGATCAGTGCCAAGGTTGATGGCTGATATGGATGGACTAGAAAATATGTAAAGCCATACTGGTCTCTAAATCCTGTGAGCTTATATCTGTGGCAAGGTGGATGGCTGATAGGGATGGATTAGAAAATATGTAAAGCCATACTGGTCTCTAAATCCTGTGAGCTTATAGCTGTGCCAAGGGGGATGGATTAGAAAATATGTAAAGCCATACTGGTCTCTAAATCCTGTGAGCTTAGATCAGTGCCAAGATGGATGGCTGATAGGAATGGATTAGAAAATATGTAAAGCTATACTGGTCTCTAATCCTGTGAGCTTAGATCAGTGCCAAGATGGATGGCTGATAGGGATGGATTAGAAAATATGTAAAGCCATACTGGTCTCTAAATCCTGTGAGCTTACATCTGTGCCAAGGGAGGTGGATTAGAAAATATGTAAAGCCATACTGGTCTCTAAATCCTGTAAGCTTATATCTGTGCCAAGGGAGGTGGATTAGAAAATATGTAAAGCCATACTGGTCTCTAAATCCTGTGAGCTTATATCTGTGCCAAGGGGGATGGATTAGAAAATATGTAAAGCCATACTGGTCTCTAAATCCTGTGAGCTTAGATCTGTGCCAAGGGAGTTGGATTAGAAAATATGTAAAGCCATACTGGTCTCTAAATCCTGTAAGCTTATATCTGTGCCAAGGGAGGTGGATTAGAAAATATGTAAAGCCATACTGGTCTCTAAATCCTGTGAGCTTATATCTGTGCCAAGGGGGTTGGATTAGAAAATATGTAAAGCCATACTGGTCTCTAAATCCTGTGAGCTTATATCTGTGCCAAGGGGGATGGATTAGAAAATATGTAAAGCCATACTGGTCTCTAAATCCTGTGAGCTTATATCTGTGCCAAGGGAGGTGGATTAGAAAATATGTAAAGCCATACTGGTCTCTAAATCCTGTAAGCTTACATCTGTGCCAAGGGGGATGGATTAGAAAATATGTAAAGCCATACTGGTCTCTAAATCATGTGAGCTTAGATCTGTGCCAAGGGAGTTGGATTAGAAAATATGTAAAGCCATACTGGTCTCTAAATCCTGTAAGCTTATATCTGTGCCAAGGGAGGTGGATTAGAAAATATGTAAAGCCATACTGGTCTCTAAATCCTGTGAGCTTATATCTGTGCCAAGGGGGTTGGATTAGAAAATATGTAAAGCCATACTGGTCTCTAAATCCTGTGAGCTTATATCTGTGCCAAGGAGGATGGATTAGAAAATATGTAAAGCCATACTGGTCTCTAAATCCTGTGAGCTTATATCTGTGCCAAGGGAGGTGGATTAGAAAATATGTAAAGCCATACTGGTCTCTAAATCCTGTGAGCTTACATCTGTGCCAAGGGAGGTGGATTAGAAAATATGTAAAGCCATACTGGTCTCTAAATCCTGTAAGCTTATATCTGTGCCAAGGGAGGTGGATTAGAAAATATGTAAAGCCATACTGGTCTCTAAATCCTGTGAGCTTATATCTGTGCCAAGGGGGATGGAATAGAAAATATGTAAAGCCATACTGCTCTCTAAATCCTGTAAGCTTAGATCTGTGCCAAGATGGATGGCTGATAGGGATGGATTAGAAAATATGTTAAGCCATACTGGTCTCTGAATCCTATGAAATTATCTGTGCCAAGGGGGATGGATTAGAAAATATGTAAAGCCATACAGGTCTCTAATCCTGTGAGCTTAGATCAGTGCCAAGGTTGATGGCTGATATGGATGGACTAGAAAATATGTAAAGCCATACTGGTCTCTAAATCCTGTGAGCTTATATCTGTGGCAAGGTGGATGGCTGATAGGGATGGATTAGAAAATATGTAAAGCCATACTGGTCTCTAAATCCTGTGAGCTTATATCTGTGCCAAGGGGGATGGATTAGAAAATATGTAAAGCCATACTGGTCTCTAAATCCTGTGAGCTTAGATCAGTGCCAAGATGGATGGCTGATAGGAATGGATTAGAAAATATGTAAAGCTATACTGGTCTCTAATCCTGTGAGCTTAGATCAGTGCCAAGATGGATGGCTGATAGGGATGGATTAGAAAATATGTAAAGCCATACAGGTCTCTAAATCCTGTGAGCTTAGATCTGTGGAAAGGTGGATGGATTAGAAAATATGTAAAGCCATACAGGTCTCTAAATCCTGTGAGCTTATATCTGTGCCAAGGGGGATGGATTAGAAAATATGTAAAGCCATACTGGTCTCTAAATCCTGTGAGCTTAGATCAGTGCCAAGGTGGATGGCTGATATGGATGGATTAGAAAATATGTAAAGCCATACTGGTCTCTAAATCCTGTGAGCTTAGATCTGTGCAAAGGTGGGTGGCTGATAGGGATGGATTAGAAAATATGTAAAGCCATACTGGTCTCTAAATCCTGTAAGCTTAGATCTGTGCCAAGATGGATGGCTGATAGGGATGGATTAGAAAATATGTTAAGCCATACTGGTCTCTGGATCCTATGAAATTATCTGTGCCAAGGGGGATGGATTAGAAAATATGTAAAGCCATACAAGTCTCTAATCCTGTGAGCTTAGATCAGTGCCAAGGTTGATGGCTGATAGGGATGGATTAGAAAATATGTAAAGCCATACTGGTCTCTAAATCCTGTGAGCTTATATCTGTGCCAAGGTGGATGGCTGATAGGAATGGATTAGAAAATATGTAAAGCCATACTAGTCTCTAAATCCTGTGAGCTTAGATCTGTGCAAAGGCGGGTGACTGATAGGGATGGATTAGAAAATATGTAAAGCCATACTGGTCTCTAATCCTGTGAGCTTAGATCAGTGCCAATGTGGACGGCTGACAGGGATGGATTAGAAAATATGTAAAGCCATACTGGTCTCTAAATCCTGTAAGCTTAGATATGTGCCAAGGGGGATGGATTAGAAAATATGTAAAGCCATACTGGTCTCTAAATCCTGTGAGCTTAGATCTGTGCCAAGGGAGTTGGATTAGAAAATATGTAAAGCCATACTGGTCTCTAAAACCTGTAAGCTTATATCTGTGCCAAGGGGGATGGATTAGAAAATATGTAAAGCCATACTGGTCTCTAAATCCTGTGAGCTTAGATCTGTGCCAAGGGAGGTGGATTAGAAAATATGTAAAGTCATACTGGTCTCTAAATCCTGTGAGCTTATATCTGTGCCAAGGGGGATGGAATAGAACATATGTAAAGCCATACTGCTCTCTAAATCCTGTAAGCTTAGATCTGTGCCAAGATGGATGGCTGATAGGGATGGATTAGAAAATATGTTAAGCCATACTGGTCTCTGAATCCTATGAAATTATCTGTGCCAAGGGGGATGGATTAGAAAATATGTAAAGCCATACAGGTCTCTAATCCTGTGAGCTTAGATCAGTGCCAAGGTTGATGGCTGATAGGGATGGACTAGAAAATATGTAAAGCCATACTGGTCTCTAAATCCTGTGAGCTTATATCTGTGGCAAGGTGGATGGCTGATAGGGATGGATTAGAAAATATGTAAAGCCATACTGGTCTCTAAATCCTGTGAGCTTATATCTGTGCCAAGGGGGATGGATTAGAAAATATGTAAAGCCATACTGGTCTCTAAATCCTGTGAGCTTAGATCAGTGCCAAGATGGATGGCTGATAGGGATGGATTAGAAAATATGTAAAGCTATACGGGTCTCTAATCCTGTGAGCTTAGATCAGTGCCAAGATGGATGGCTGATAGGGATGGATTAGAAAATATGTAAAGCCATACAGGTCTCTAAATCCTGTGAGCTTAGATCTGTGGAAAGGTGGATGGATTAGAAAATATGTAAAGCCATACAGGTCTCTAAATCCTGTGAGCTTATATCTGTGCCAAGGGGGATGGATTAGAAAATATGTAAAGCCATACTGGTCTCTAAATCCTGTGAGCTTAGATCAGTGCCAAGGTGGATGGCTGATATGGATGGATTAGAAAATATGTAAAGCCATACTGGTCTCTAAATCCTGTGAGCTTAGATCTGTGCAAAGGTGGGTGGCTGATAGGGATGGATTAGAAAATATGTAAAGCCATACTGGTCTCTAAATCCTGTAAGCTTAGATCTGTGCCAAGATGGATGGCTGATAGGGATGGATTAGAAAATATGTTAAGCCATACTGGTCTCTGGATCCTATGAAATTATCTGTGCCAAGGGGGATGGATTAGAAAATATGTAAAGCCATACAGGTCTCTAATCCTGTGAGCTTAGATCAGTGCCAAGGTTGATGGCTGATAGGGATGGATTAGAAAATATGTAAAGCCATACTGGTCTCTAAATCCTGTGAGCTTATATCTGTGCCAAGGTGGATGGCTGATAGGGATGGATTAGAAAATATGTAAAGCCATACTAGTCTCTAAATCCTGTGAGCTTAGATCTGTGCAAAGGCGGGTGACTGATAGGGATGGATTAGAAAATATGTAAAGCCATACTGGTCTCTAATCCTGTGAGCTTAGATCAGTGCCAATGTGGACGGCTGACAGGGATGGATTAGAAAATATGTAAAGCCATACTGGTCTCTAAATCCTGTAAGCTTATATATGTGCCAAGGGGGATAAATTAGAAAATATGTAAAGCCATACTGGTCTCTAAATCCTGTGAGCTTAGATCTGTGCCAAGGGAGTTGGATTAGAAAATATGTAAAGCCATACTGGTCTCTAAAACCTGTAAGCTTATATCTGTGCCAAGGGGGATGGATTAGAAAATATGTAAAGCCATACTGGTCTCTAAATCCTGTGAGCTTAGATCTGTGCCAAGGGAGGTGGATTAGAAAATATGTAAAGCCATACTGGTCTCTAAATCCTGTGAGCTTATATCTGTGCCAAGGGGGATGGATTAGAAAATATGTAAAGCCATACTGGTCTCTAAATCCTGTAAGCTTAGATCAGTGCCAAGGTGGATGGCTGATATGAATGGATTAGAAAATATGTAAAGCCATACTGGTCTCTAAATCCTGTGAGCTTAGATCTGTGCCAAGGGGGATGGATTAGAAAATATGTAAAGCCATACTGGTCTCTAAATCCTGTAAGCTTAGATCAGTGCCAAGGTGGATGGCTGATATGGATGGATTAGAAAATATGTAAAGCCATACTGGTCTCTAATCCTGTGAGCTTAGATCAGTGCAAAGGTGGGTGGCTGATAGGGATGGATTAGAAAATATGTAAAGCCATACTGGTCTCTAAATCCTGTAAGCTTAGATCTGTGCCAAGATGGATGGCTGATAGGGATGGATTAGAAAATATGTTAAGCCATACTGGTCTCTGAATCGTATGAAATTATCTGTGCCAAGGGGGATGGATTAGAAAATATGTAAAGCCATACTGGTCTCTAAATCCTGTGAGCTTAGATCTGCGCCAAGGGAGTTGGATTAGAAAATATGTAAAGCCATACTGGTCTCTAAATCCTGTAAGCTTATATCTGTGCCAAGGGGGATGGATTAGAAAATATGTAAAGCCATACTGGTCTCTAAATCCTGTGAGCTTAGATCTGTGCCAAGGGAGGTGGATTAGAAAATATGTAAAGCCATACTGGTCTCTAAATCCTGTGAGCTTATATCTGTGCCAAGGGGGATGGATTAGAAAATATGTAAAGCCATATTGGTCTCTAAATCCTGTGAGCTTATATCTGTGCCAAGGGGGATGGATTAGAAAATATGTAAAGCCATACTGGTCTCTAAATCCTGTAAGCTTAGATCAGTGCCAAGGTGGATGGCTGATATGAATGGATTAGAAAATATGTAAAGCCATACTGGTCTCTAAATCCTGTGAGCTTAGATCTGTGCCAAGGGGGATGGATTAGAAAATATGTAAAGCCATACTGGTCTCTAAATCCTGTAAGCTTAGATCAGTGCCAAGGTGGATGGCTGATATGGATGGATTAGAAAATATGTAAAGCCATACTGGTCTCTAATCCTGTGAGCTTAGATCAGTGCCAAGATGGATGGCTGATAGTGATAGATTAGAAAATATGTAAAGCCATACTGGTCTCTAAATCCTGTGAGCTTATATCTGTGCCAAGTTGGGTGGCTGATAGGGATGGATTAGAAAATATGTAAAGCCATACTGGTCACTAAATCCTGTGAGCTTATATCTGTGCCAAGGTGGATGGCTGATAGGGATGGATTAGAAAGTATGTAAAGCCATACTAGTCTCTAAATCCTGTGAGCTTAATTCTGTGCCAAGGTGGATGGCTGATAGGGATGGATTAGAAAATATGTAAAGCCATACTAGTCTCTAAATCCTGTGAGCTTAGATCTGTGCAAAGGCGGGTGACTGATAGGGATGGATTAGAAAATATGTAAAGCCATACTGGTCTCTAATCCTGTGAGCTTAGATCAGTGCCAATGTGGACGGCTGACAGGGATGGATTAGAAAATATGTAAAGCCATACTGGTCTCTAAATCCTGTGAGCTTAGATCTGTGCCAAGGGAGTTGGATTAGAAAATATGTAAAGCCATACTGGTCTCTAAAACCTGTAAGCTTATATCTGTGCCAAGGGGCATGGATTAGAAAATATGTAAAGCCATACTGGTCTCTAAATCCTGTGAGCTTAGATCTGTGCCAAGGGAGGTGGATTAGAAAATATGTAAAGCCATACTGGTCTCTAAATCCTGTGAGCTTATATCTGTGCCAAGGGGGATGGATTAGAAAATATGTAAAGCCATACTGCTCTCTAAATCCTGTAAGCTTAGATCTGTGCCAAGATGGATGGCTGATAGGGATGGATTAGAAAATATGTTAAGCCATACTGGTCTCTAAATCCTGTAAGCTTATATCTGTGCCAAGGGAGGTGGATTAGAAAATATGTAAAGCCATACTGGTCTCTAAATCCTGTGAGCTTATATCTGTGCCAAGGGAGGTGGATTAGAAAATATGTAAAGCCATACTGGTCTCTAAATCCTGTGAGCTTAGATCTGTGCCAAGGGAGGTGGATTAGCAAATATGTAAAGCCATACTGGTATCTAAATCCTGTGAGCTTATATCTGTGCCAAGGGGGATGGATTAGAAAATATGTAAAGCCATACTGGTCTCTAAATCCTGTGAGCTTAGATCAGTGCCAAGGTGGATGGCTGATAGCGATGGATTAGAAAATATGTAAAGCCATACTGGTCTCTAATCCTGTGAGCTTAGATCAGTGCCAAGATGGATGGCTGATAGGGATGGATTAGAAAATATGTAAAGCCATACTGGTCTCTAAATCATGTGATCTTATATCTGTGCCAAGGTGGGTGGCTGCTAGGGATGGATTAGAAAATATGTAAAGCCATATTGGTCTCTAAATCCTGTGAGCTTATATCTGTGCCAAAGTGGATGGCTGATAGGGATGGATTAAAAAATATGTAAAGCCATACTGGTCTCTAAATCCTGTGAGCTTATATCTGTGCCAAGGGGGATGGATTAGAAAATATGTAAAGCCATACTGGTCTCTAAATCCTGTGAGCTTAGATCTGTGCCAAGGGAGTTGGATTAGAAAATATGTAAAGCCATACTGGTCTCTAAATCCTGTAAGCTTATATCTGAGCCAAGGGAGGTGGATTAGAAAATATGTAAAGCCATACTGGTCTCTAAATCATGTGAGCTTATATCTGTGCCAAGGGGGTTGGATTAGAAAATATGTAAAGCCATACTGGTCTCTAAATCCTGTGAGCTTATATCTGTGCCAAGGGGGATGGATTAGAAAATATGTAAAGCCATACTGGTCTCTAAATCCTGTGAGCTTATATCTGTGCCAAGGGAGGTGGATTAGAAAATATGTAAAGCCATACTGGTCTCTAAATCCTGTGAGCTTAGATCTGTGCCAAGGGAGGTGGATTAGAAAATATGTAAAGCCATACTGGTCTCTAAATCCTGTAAGCTTATATCTGTGCCAAGGGAGGTGGATTAGAAAATATGTAAAGCCATACTGGTCTCTAAATCCTGTGAGCTTATATCTGTGCCAAGGGGGATGGATTAGAAAATATGTAAAGCCATACTGCTCTCTAAATCCTGTAAGCTTAGATCTGTGCCAAAATGGATGGCTGATAGGGATGGATTAGAAAATATGTTAAGCCATACTGGTCTCTAAATCCTGTAAGCTTATATCTGTGCCAAGGGAGGTGGATTAGAAAATATGTAAAGCCATACTGGTCTCTAAATCCTGTGAGCTTATATCTGTGCCAAGGGAGGTGGATTAGAAAATATGTAAAGCCATACTGGTCTCTAAATCCTGTGAGCTTAGATCTGTGCCAAGGGAGGTGGATTAGAAAATATGTAAAGCCAGACTGGTATCTAAATCCTGTGAGCTTATATCTGTGTCAAGGGGGATGGATTAGAAAATATGTAAAGCCATACTGGTCTCTAAATCCTGTGAGCTTAGATCAGTGCCAAGGTGGATGGCTGATAGGGATGGATTAGAAAATATGTAAAGCCATACTGGTCTCTAATCCTGTGAGCTTAGATCAGTGCCAAGATGGATGGCTGATAGGGATGGATTAGAAAATATGTAAAGCCATACTGGTCTCTAAATCCTGTGAGCTTATATATGTGCCAAGGTGGGTGGCTGCTAGGGATGGATTAGAAAATATGTAAAGCCATATTGGTCTCTAAATCCTGTGAGCTTATATCTGTGCCAAGGTGGATGGCTGATAGGGATGGATTAGAAAATATGTAAAGCCATACTAGTCTCTAAATCCTGTGAGCTTAGATCTGTGCAAAGGTGGATGGCTGATAGGGATGGATTAGAAAATATGTAAAGCCATACTAGTCTCTAAATCCTGTGAGCTTAGATCTGTGCCAAGGTGGATGGCTGATAGGGATGGATTAGAAAATATGTAAAGCCATACTGGTCTCTAAATCCTGTGAGCTTATATCTGTGCCAAAGTGGATGGCTGATAGGGATGGATTAAAAAATATGTAAAGCCATACTGGTCTCTAAATCCTGTGAGCTTATATCTGTGCCAAGGGGGATGGATTAGAAAATATGTAAAGCCATACTGGTCTCTAAATCCTGTGAGCTTAGATCTGTGCCAAGGGAGTTGGATTAGAAAATATGTAAAGCCATACTGGTCTCTAAATCCTGTAAGCTTATATCTGAGCCAAGGGAGGTGGATTAGAAAATATGTAAAGCCATACTGGTCTCTAAATCATGTGAGCTTATATCTGTGCCAAGGGGGTTGGATTAGAAAATATGTAAAGCCATACTGGTCTCTAAATCCTGTGAGCTTATATCTGTGCCAAGGGGGATGGATTAGAAAATATGTAAAGCCATACTGGTCTCTAAATCCTGTAAGCTTATATCTGTGCCAAGGGAGGTGGATTAGAAAATATGTAAAGCCATACTGGTCTCTAAATCCTGTGAGCTTATATCTGTGCCAAGGGGGATGGATTAGAAAATATGTAAAGCCATACTGCTCTCTAAATCCTGTGAGCTTAGATCTGTGCCAATGTGGACGGCTGACAGGGATGGATTAGAAAATATGTAAAGCCATACTGGTCTCTAAATCCTGTAAGCTTAGATATGTGCCAAGGGGGATGGATTAGAAAATATGTAAAGCCATACTGGTCTCTAAATCCTGTGAGCTTAGATCTGTGCCAAGGGAGTTGGATTAGAAAATATGTAAAGCCATACTGGTCTCTAAAACCTGTAAGCTTATATCTGTGCCAAGGGGGATGGATTAGAAAATATGTAAAGCCATACTGGTCTCTAAATCCTGTGAGCTTAGATCAGTGCCAAGGTTGATGGCTGATAGGGATGGACTAGAAAATATGTAAAGCCATACTGGTCTCTAAATCCTGTGAGCTTATATCTGTGGCAAGGTGGATAGCTGATAGGGATGGATTAGAAAATATGTAAAGCCATACTGGTCTCTAAATCCTGTGAGCTTATATCTGTGCCAAGGGGGATGGATTAGAAAATATGTAAAGCCATACTGGTCTCTAAATCCTGTGAGCTTAGATCAGTGCCAAGATGGATGGCTGATAGGGATGGATTAGAAAATATGTAAAGCTATACGGGTCTCTAATCCTGTGAGCTTAGATCAGTGCCAAGATGGATGGCTGATAGGGATGGATTAGAAAATATGTAAAGCCATACAGGTCTCTAAATCCTGTGAGCTTAGATCTGTGGAAAGGTGGATGGATTAGAAAATATGTAAAGCCATACAGGTCTCTAAATCCTGTGAGCTTATATCTGTGCCAAGGGGGATGGATTAGAAAATATGTAAAGCCATACTGGTCTCTAAATCCTGTGAGCTTAGATCAGTGCCAAGGTGGATGGCTGATATGGATGGATTAGAAAATATGTAAAGCCATACTGGTCTCTAAATCCTGTGAGCTTACATCTGTGCCAAGGGAGGTGGATTAGAAAATATGTAAAGCCATACTGGTCTCTAAATCCTGTAAGCTTACATCTGTGCCAAGGGAGGTGGATTAGAAAATATGTAAAGCCATACTGGTCTCTAAATCCTGTGAGCTTATATCTGTGCCAAGGGGGATGGAATAGAAAATATGTAAAGCCATACTGCTCTCTAAATCCTGTAAGCTTAGATCTGTGCCAAGATGGATGGCTGATAGGGATGGATTAGAAAATATGTTAAGCCATACTGGTCTCTGAATCCTATGAAATTATCTGTGCCAAGGGGGATGGATTAGAAAATATGTAAAGCCATACAGGTCTCTAATCCTGTGAGCTTAGATCAGTGCCAAGGTTGATGGCTGATAGGGATGGACTAGAAAATATGTAAAGCCATACTGGTCTCTAAATCCTGTGAGCTTATATCTGTGGCAAGGTGGATGGCTGATAGGCATGGATTAGAAAATATGTAAAGCCATACTGGTCTCTAAATCCTGTGAGCTTATATCTGTGCCAAGGGGGATGGATTAGAAAATATGTAAAGCCATACTGGTCTCTAAATCCTGTGAGCTTATATCTGTGCCAAGGGGGATGGATTAGAAAATATGTAAAGCCATACTGGTTTCTAAATCCTGTGAGCTTATATCTGTGCCAATATGGATGGCTGATAGGGATGGATTAGAAAATATGTAAAGCCATACTGGTCTCTGAATCCTGTGAGCTTAGATCAGTGCCAAGATGGATGGCTGATAGGGATGGATTAGAAAATATGTAAAGCCATACTGGTCTCTAAATCCTGTGAGCTTATATCTGTGCCAAGGTGGATGGCTGATAGGGATGGATTAGAAAATATGTAAAGCCATACTGGTCTCTAAATCCTGTGAGCTTATATCTGTGCCAAGGGGGATGGATTAGAAAATATGTAAAGCCATACTAGTCTCTAAATCCTGTGAGCTTAGATCTGTGCCAAGGGGGATGGATTAGAAAATATGTAAAGCCATACTGGTCTCTAAATCCTGTGAGCTTATATCTGTGCCAAGGGGGATGGATTAGAAAATATGTAAAGCCATACTGGTCTCTAAATCCTGTGAGCTTATATCTGTGCCAAGGGGGATGGATTAGAAAATATGTAAAGCCATACTGGTCTCTAAATCCTGTGAGCTTATATCTGTGCCAAGGGGGATGGATTAGAAAATATGTAAAACCATACTGGTCTCTAATCCTGTGAGCTTAGATCAGTGCCAAGATGGATGGCTGATAGGGATGGATTAGAAAATATGTAAAGCCATACTGGTCTCTAAATCCTGTGAGCTTAGATCTGTGGAAAGGTGGATGGATTAGAAAATATGTAAAGCCATACAGGTCTCTCAATCCTGTGAGCTTAGATCAGTGCCAAGATGGATGGCTGATAGGGATGGATTAGAAAATATGTAAAGCCATACTGGTCTCTAATTATGTGAGCTTAGATCAGTGCCAAGATGGATGGCTGATAGGGATGGATAGAAAAATATGTAAAGCCATACTGGTCTCTAAATCCTGTAAGCTTAGATCTGTGCCAAGATGGATGGCTGATAAGGATGGATTAGAAAATATGTTAAGCCATACTGGTCTCTGAATCTATGAAATTATCTGTGCCAAGGGGGATGGATTAGAAAATATGTAAAGCCATACAGGTCTCTAATCCTGTGAGCTTAGATCTGTGCAAAGGTGGGTGGGTGATAGGGATGGATTAGAAAATATGTAAAGCCATACTGGTCTCTAATCCTGTGAGCTTAGATCAGTGCCAAGGTGGATGGCTGACAGGGATGGATTAGAAAATATGTAAAGCCATACTGGTCTCTAAATCCTGTAAGCTTAGATCTGTGCCAAGGGGGATGGATTAGAAAATATGTAAAGCCATACCGGTCTCTAAATCCTGTGAGCTTAGATCTGTGCCAAGGGAGTTGGATTAGAAAATATGTAAAGCCATACTGGTCTCTAAATCCTGTAAGCTTATATCTGTGCCAAGGGAGGTGGATTAGAAAATATGTAAAGCCATACTGGTCTCTAAATCCTGTGAGCTTATATCTGTGCCAAGGGGGATGGATTAGAAAATATGTAAAGCCATACTGGTCTCTAAATCCTGTGAGCTTAGATCTGTGCCAAGGGAGGTGGATTAGAAAATATGTAAAGCCATACTGGTCTCTAAATCATGTGAGCTTATATCTGTGCCAAGGGGGATGGATTAGAAAATATGTAAAGCCATACTGGTCTCTAAATCCTGTAAGCTTAGATCACTGCCAAGGTGGATGGCTGATATGAATGGATTAGAAAATATGTAAAGCCATACTGGTCTCTAAACCTGTGAGCTTATATCTGTGCCAAGGGGGGTGGATTAGAAAATATGTAAAGCCATACTGGTCTCTAAATCCTGTGAGCTTAGATCAGTGCCAAGGTGGATGGCTGATATGGATGGATTAGAAAATATGTAAAGCCATACTGGTCTCTAAATCCTGTGAGCTTAGATCTGTGCCAAGGGGGATGGATTAGAAAATATGTAAAGCCATACTGGTCTCTAAATCCTGTGAGCTTATATATGTGCCAAGGGGGATGGATTAGAAAATATGTAAAGCCATACTGGTCTCTAAATCCTGTGAGCTTATATCTGTGCCAAGGGGGATGGATTAGAAAATATGTAAAGCCATACTGGTCTCTAAATCCTGTGAGCTTATATCTGTGCCAAGGGGGATGGATTAGAAAATATGTAAAGCCATACTGGTCTCTAAATCCTGTGAGCTTAGATCAGTGCCAAGATGGATGGCTGATAGGGATGGATTAGAAAATATGTAAAGCCATACTGGTCTCTAATCCTGTGAGCTTAGATCAGTGCCAAGATGGATGGCTGATAGGGATGGATTAGAAAATATGTAAAGCCATACAGGTCTCTAAATCCTGTGAGCTTAGATCTGTGGAAAGGTGGATGGATTAGAAAATATGTAAAGCCATACAGGTCTCTAAATCCTGTGAGCTTATATCTGTGCCAAGGGGGATGGATTAGAAAATATGTAAAGCCATACTGGTCTCTAAATCCTGTGAGCTTAGATCAGTGCCAAGGTGGATGGCTGATATAGATGGATTAGAAAATATGTAAAGCCATACTGGTCTCTAAATCCTGTGAGCTTAGATCTGTGCAAAGGTGGGTGGCTGATAGGGATGGATTAGAAAATATGTAAAGCCATACTGGTCTCTAAATCCTGTGAGCTTAGATCTGTGCCAAGGGGGATGGATTAGAAAATATGTAAAGCCATACTGGTCTCTAAATCCTGTGAGCTTAGATCTGTGCCAAGATGGATGGCTGATAGGGATGGATTAGAAAATATGTAAAGCCATACTGGTCTCTAATTATGTGAGCTTAGATCAGTGCCAAGATGGATGGCTGATAGGGATGGATTAGAAAATATGTAAAGCCATACTGGTCTCTAAATCCTGTAAGCTTAGATCTGTGCCAATATGGATGGCTGATAGGGATGGATTAGAAAATATGTTAAGCCATACTGGTCTCTGAATCCTATGAAATTATCTGTGCCAAGGGGGATGGATTAGAAAATATGTAAAGCCATACAGGTCTCTAATCCTGTGAGCTTAGATCAGTGCCAAGGTTGATGGCTGATAGGGATGGATTAGAAAATATGTAAAGCCACACTGGTCTCTAAATCTGTGAGCTTATATCTGTGCCAAGGTGGATGGCTGATAGGGATGGATTAGAAAATATGTAAAGCCATACTGGTCTCTAAATCCTGTGAGCTTATATCTGTGCCAAGGGGGATGGATTAGAAAATATGTAAAGCCATACTGGTCTCTAAATCCTGTGAGCTTAGATCAGTACCAAGATGGATGGATGATAAGGATGGATTAGAAAATATGTAAAGCCATACTGGTGTCTAATCCTGTGAGCTTAGATCAGTGCCAAGATGGATGGCTGATAGGGATGGATTAGAAAATATGTAAAGCCATACAGGTCTCTAAATCCTGTGAGCTTAGATCTGTGGAAAGGTGGATGGATTAGAAAATATGTAAAGCCATACAGGTCTCTAAATCCTGTGAGCTTATATCTGTGCCAAGGGGGATGGATTAGAAAATATGTAAAGCCATACTGGTCTCTAAATCCTGTGAGCTTAGATCAGTTCCAAGGTGGATGGCTGATATGGATGGATTAGAAAATATGTAAAGCCATACTGGTCTCTAAATCCTGTGAGCTTAGATCTGTGCAAAGGTGGGTGGCTGATAGGGATGGATTAGAAAATATGTAAAGCCATACTGGTCTCTAAATCCTGTAAGCTTAGATCTGTGCCAAGATGGATGGCTGATAGGGATGGATTAGAAAATATGTTAAGCCATACTGGTCTCTGAATCCTATGAAATTATCTGTGCCAAGGGGGATGGATTAGAAAATATGTAAAGCCATACAGGTCTCTAATCCTGTGAGCTTAGATCAGTGCCAAGGTTGATGGCTGATAGGGATGGATTAGAAAATATGTAAAGCCATACTGGTCTCTAAATCCTGTGAGCTTATATCTGTGCCAAGGTGGATGGCTGATAGGGATGGATTAGAAAATATGTAAAGCCATACTAGTCTCTAAATCCTGTGAGCTTAGATCTGTGCAAAGGCGGGTGACTGATAGGGATGGATTAGAAAATATGTAAAGCCATACTGGTCTCTAATCCTGTGAGCTTAGATCAGTGCCAAGGTGGATGGCTGACAGGAATGGATTAGAAAATATGTAAAGCCATACTGGTCTCTAAATCCTGTAAGCTTAGATCTGTGCCAAGGGGGATGGTTTAGAAAATATGTAAAGCCATACTGGTCTCTAAATCCTGTGAGCTTAGATCTGTGCCAAGGGAGTTGGATTAGAAAATATGTAAAGCCATACTGGTCTCTAAATCCTGTAAGCTTATATCTGTGCCAAGGGGGATGGATTAGAAAATATGTAAAGCCATACTGGTCTCTAAATCCTGTGAGCTTAGATCTGTGCCAAGGGAGGTGGATTAGAAAATATGTAAAGCCATACTGGTCTCTAAATCCTGTGAGCTTATATCTGTGCCAAGGGGGATGGATTAGAAAATATGTAAAGCCATATTGGTCTCTAAATCCTGTGAGCTTATATCTGTGCCAAGGGGGATGGATTAGAAAATATGTAAAGCCATACTGGTCTCTAAATCCTGTGAGCTTAGATCAGTGCCAAAGTGGATGGCTGATATGAATGGATTAGAAAATATGTAAAGCCATACTGGTCTCTAAATCCTGTGAGCTTAGATCTGTGCCAAGGGGGATGGATTAGAAAATATGTAAAGCCATACTGGTCTCTAAATCCTGTAAGCTTAGATCAGTGCCAATGTGGATGGCTGATATGGATGGATTAGAAAATATGTAAAGCCATACTGGTCTCTAATCCTGTGAGCTTAGATCAGTGCCAAGATGGATGGCTGATAGTGATAGATTAGAAAATATGTAAAGCCATACTGGTCTCTAAATCCTGTGAGCTTATATCTGTGCCAAGTTGGGTGGCTGATAGGGATGGATTAGAAAATATGTAAAGCCATACTGGTCTCTAAATCCTGTGAGCTTATATCTGTGCCAAGGTGGATGGCTGATAGGGATGGATTAGAAAATATGTAAAGCCATACTAGTCTCTAAATCCTGTGAGCTTAGATCTGTGCCAAGGTGGATGGCTGATAGGGATGTATTGGAAAATATGTAAAGCCATACTAGTCTCTAAATCCAGTGAGCTTAGATCTGTGCAAAGGTGGATGGCTGATAGGGATGGATTAGAAAATATGTAAAGCCATACTGGTCTCTAAATCCTGTGAGCTTAGATCTGTGCCAAGGGAGGTGGATTAGAAAATATGTAAAGCCATACTGGTCTCTAAATCCTGTGAGCTTATATCTGTGCCAAGGGGTTGGATTAGAAAATATGTAAAGCCATACTGGTCTCTAAATCCTGTAAGCTTAGATCAGTGCCAAGGTGGATGGCTGATAGGGATGGATTAGAAAATATGTAAAGCCATACTACTCTCTAAATCCTGTGAGCTTTGATCTGTGCAAAGGTGAGTGGCTGATAGGGATGGATTAGAAAATATGTAAAGCCATACTGGTCTCTAATCCTGTGAGCTTAGATCAGTGCCAAGGTGGATGGCTGACAGGGATGGATTAGAAAATATGTAAAGCCATACTGGTCTCTAAATCCTGTAAGCTTACATCTGTGCCAAGGGGGATGGATTAGAAAATATGTAAAGCCATACTGGTCTCTAAATCCTGTGAGCTTAGATCTGTGCCAAGGGGGATGGATTAGAAAATATGTAAAGTCATACTGGTCTCTAAATCCTGTGAGCTTAGATCTGTGCCAAGGGAGGTGGATTAGAATATATGTAAAGCCATACTGGTCTCTAAATCCTGTAAGCTTAGATAAGTGCCAAGGTGGATGGCTGATAGGGATGGATTAGAAAATATGTAAAGCCATACTAGTCTCTAAATCCTGTGAGCTTAGATCTGTGCAAAGGTGGGTGGCTGATAGGGATGGATTAGAAAATATGTAAAGCCATACTGGTCTCTAATCCTGTGAACTTAGATCAGTGCCAAGGTGGATGGTTGACAGGGATGGATTAGAAAATATGTAAAGCCATACTGGTCTCTAAATCCTGTAAGCTTAGATCTGTGCCAAGGGGGATGGATTAGAAAATATGTAAATCCATACCGGTCTCTAAATCCTGTGAGCTTAGATCTGTGCCAAGGGAGTTGGATTAGAAAATATGTAAAGCCATACTGGTCTCTAAATCCTGTAAGCTTATATCTGTGCCAAGGGAGGTGGATTAGAAAATATGTAAAGCCATACTGGTCTCTAAATCCTGTGAGCTTATATCTGTGCCAAGGGGGATGGATTAGAAAATATGTAAAGCCATACTGGTCTCTAAATCCTGTGAGCTTAGATCTGTGCCAAGGGAGGTGGATTAGAAAATATGTAAAGCCATACTGGTCTCTAAATCATGTGAGCTTATATCTGTGCCAAGGGGGATGGATTAGAAAATATGTAAAGCCATACTGGTCTCTAAATCCTGTAAGCTTAGATCAGTGCCAAGGTGGATGGCTGATATGAATGGATTAGAAAATATGTAAAGCCACACTGGTCTCTAAATCCTGTGAGCTTAGATCTGTGCAAAGGTGGATGGATTAGAAAATATGTAAAGCCATACTGGTCTCTAAATCCTGTGAGCTTATATCTGTGCCAAGGGGGATGGATTAGAAAATATGTAAAGCCATACTGGTCTCTAAATCCTGTGAGCTTAGATCTGTGCCAAGGGAGTTGGATTAGAAAATATGTAAAGCCATACTGGTCTATAAATCCTGTAAGCTTATATCTGAGCCAAGGGAGGTGGATTAGAAAATATGTAAAGCCATACTGGTCTCTAAATCATGTGAGCTTATATCTGTGCCAAGGGGGTTGGATTAGAAAATATGTAAAGCTATACTGGTCTCTAAATCCTGTGAGCTTATATCTGTGCCAAGGGGGATGGATTAGAAAATATGTAAAGCCATACTGGTCTCTAAATCCTGTAAGCTTATATCTGTGCCAAGGGAGGTGGATTAGAAAATATGTAAAGCCATACTGGTCTCTAAATCCTGTGAGCTTATATCTGTGCCAAGGGGGATGGATTAGAAAATATGTAAAGCCATACTGCTCTCTAAATCCTGTAAGCTTAGATCTGTGCCAAGATGGATGGCTGATAGGGATGGATTAGAAAATATGTTAAGCCATACTGGTCTCTGAATCCTATGAAATTATCTGTGCCAAGGGGGATGGATTAGAAAAATATGTAAAGCCATACAGGTCTCTAATCCTGTGAGCTTAGATCAGTGCCAAGGTTGATGGCTGATAGGGATGGACTAGAAAATATGTAAAGCCATACTGGTCTCTAAATCCTGTGAGCTTATATCTGTGGCAAGGTGGATGGCTGATAGGGATGGATTAGAAAATATGTAAAGCCATACTGGTCTCTAAATCCTGTGAGCTTATATCTGTGCCAAGGGGGATGGATTAGAAAATATGTAAAGCCATACTGGTCTCTAAATCCTGTGAGCTTAGATCAGTGCCAAGATGGATGGCTGATAGGGATGGATTAGAAAATATGTAAAGCTATACTGGTCTCTAATCCTGTGAGCTTAGATCAGTGCCAAGATGGATGGCTGATAGGGATGGATTAGAAAATATGTAAAGTAATACAGGTCTCTAAATCCTGTGAGCTTAGATCTGTGGAAAGGTGGATGAATTAGAAAATATGTAAAGCCATACAGGTCTCTAAATCCTGTGAGCTTATATCTGTGCCAAGGGGGATGGATTAGAAAATATGTAAAGCCATACTGGTCTCTAAATCCTGTGAGCTTAGATCAGTGCCAAGGTGGATGGCTGATATGGATGGATTAGAAAATATGTAAAGCCATACTGGTCTCTAAATCCTGTGAGCTTAGATCTGTGCAAAGGTGGGTGGCTGATAGGGATGGATTAGAAAATATGTAAAGCCATACTGGTCTCTAAATCCTGTAAGCTTAGATCTGTGCCAAGATGGATGGCTGATAGGGATGGATTAGAAAATATGTTAAGCCATACTGGTCTCTGAATCCTATGAAATTATCTGTGCCAAGGGGATGGATTAGAAAATATGTAAAGCCATACAGGTCTCTAATCCTGTGAGCTTAGATCAGTGCCAAGGTTGATGGCTGATAGGGATGGATTAGAAAATATGTAAAGCCATACTGGTCTCTAAATCCTGTGAGCTTATATCTGTGCCAAGGTGGATGGATGATAGGGATGGATTAGAAAATATGTAAAGCCATACTTGTCTCTAAATCCTGTGAGCTTAGATCTGTGCAAAGGCGGGTGACTGATAGGGATGGATTAGAAAATATGTAAAGCCATACTGGTCTCTAATCCTGTGAGCTTAAATCAGTGCCAATGTGGATGGCTGACAGGGATGGATTAGAAAATATGTAAAGCCATACTGGTCTCTAAATCCTGTAAGCTTAGATATGTGCCAAGGGGGATAGATTAGAAAATATGTAAAGCCATACTGGTCTCTAAATCCTGTGAGCTTAGATCTGTGCCAAGGGAGTTGGATTAGAAAATATGTAAAGCCATACTGGTCTCTAAATCCTGTAAGCTTATATCTGTGCCAAGGGGGATGGATTAGAAAATATGTAAAGCCATACTGGTCTCTAAATCCTGTGAGCTTAGATCTGTGCCAAGGGAGGTGGATTAGAAAATATGTAAAGCCATACTGGTCTCTAAATCCTGTGAGCTTATATCTGTGCCAAGGGGATGGATTAGAAAATATGTAAAGCCATACTGGTCTCTAAATCCTGTGAGCTTAGATCTGTGCCAAGGGAGGTGGATTAGAAAATATGTAAAGCCATACTGGTATCTAAATCCTGTGAGCTTATATCTGTGCCAAGGGGGATGGATTAGAAAATATGTAAAGCCATACTGGTCTCTAAATCCTGTGAGCTTAGATCAGTGCCAAGGTGGATGGCTGATAGGGATGGATTAGAAAATATGTAAAGCCATACTGGTCTCTAATCCTGTGAGCTTAGATCAGTGCCAAGATGGATGGCTGATAGGGATGGATTAGAAAATATGTAAAGCCATACTGGTCTCTAAATCCTGTGAGCTTATATCTGTGCCAAGGTGGGTGGCTGCTAGGGATGGATTAGAAAATATGTAAAGCCATATTGGTCTCTAAATCCTGTGAGCTTATATCTGTGCCAAGGTGGATGGCTGATAGGGATGGATTAGAAAATATGTAAAGCCATACTAGTCTCTAAATCCTGTGAGCTTAGATCTGTGCAAAGGTGGATGGCTGATAGGGATGGATTAGAAAATATGTAAAGCCATACTAGTCTCTAAATCCTGCGAGCTTAGATCTGTGCCAAGGTGGATGGCTGATAGGGATGGATTAGAAAATATGTAAAGCCATACTGGTCTCTAAATCCTGTGAGCTTATATCTGTGCCAAAGTGGATGGCTGATAGGGATGGATTAAAAAATATGTAAAGCCATACTGGTCTCTAAATCCTGTGAGCTTATATCTGTGCCAAGGGGGACGGATTAGAAAATATGTAAAGCCATACTGGTCTCTAAATCCTGTGAGCTTAGATCTGTGCCAAGGGGGTTGGATTAGAAAATATGTAAAGCCATACTGGTCTCTAAATCCTGTGAGCTTATATCTGTGCCAAGGGGGATGGATTAGAAAATATGTAAAGCCATACTGGTCTCTAAATCCTGTGAGCTTATATCTGTGCCAAGGGGGATGGATTAGAAAATATGTAAAGCCATACTGCTCTCTAAATCCTGTAAGCTTAGATCTGTGCCAAGATGGATGGCTGATAGGGATGGATTAGAAAATATGTTAAGCCATACTGGTCTCTAAATCCTGTAAGCTTATATCTGTGCCAAGGGAGGTGGATTAGAAAATATGTAAAGCCATACTGGTCTCTAAATCCTGTGAGCTTATATCTGTGCCAAGGGAGGTGGATTAGAAAATATGTAAAGCCATACTGGTCTCTAAATCCTGTGAGCTTAGATCTGTGCCAAGGGAGGTGGATTAGAAAATATGTAAAGCCATACTGGTATCTAAATCCTGTGAGCTTATATCTGTGCCAAGGGGGATGGATTAGAAAATATGTAAAGCCATACTGGTCTCTAAATCCTGTGAGCTTAGATCAGTGCCAAGATGGTTGGATGCTAGGGATGGATTAGAAAATATGTAAAGCCATATTGGTCTCTAAATCCTGTGAGCTTATATCTGTGCCAAGGTGGATGGCTGATAGGGATGGATTAGAAAATATGTAAAGCCATACTAGTCTCTAAATCCTGTGAGCTTAGATCTGTGCAAAGGTGGATGGCTGATAGGGATGGATTAGAAAATATGTAAAGCCATACTAGTCTCTAAATCCTGTGAGCTTAGATCTGTGCCAAGGTGGATGGCTGATAGGGCTGGATTAGAAAATATGTAAAGCCATACTGGTCTCTAAATCCTGTGAGCTTATATCAGTGCCAAGGTGGATGGCTGATAGGGATGGATTAGAAAATATGTAAAGCCATACTAGTCTCTAAATCCTGTGAGCTTAGATCTGTGCAAAGGTGGATGGCTGATAGGGATGGATTAGAAAATATGTAAGGCCATACTAGTCTCTAAATCCTGTGAGCTTAGATCTGTGCCAAGGTGGATGGCTGATAGGGCTGGATTAGAAAATATGTAAAGCCATACTGGTCTCTAAATCCTGTGAGCTTATATCTGTGCCAAAGTGGATGGCTGATAGGGATGGATTAGAAAATATGTAAAGCCATACTACTCTCTAAATCCTGTGAGCTTAGATCTGTGCAAAGGTGAGTGGCTGATAGGGATGGATTAGAAAATATGTAAAGCCATACTGGTCTCTAATCCTGTGAGCTTAGATCAGTGCCAAGGTGGATGGCTGACAGGGATGGATTAGAAAATATGTAAAGCCATACTGGTCTCTAAATCCTGTAAGCTTAGATCTGTGCCAAGGGGGATGGATTAGAAAATATGTAAAGCCATACTGGTCTCTAAATCCTGTGAGCTTAGATCTGTGCCAAGGGAGTTGGATTAGAAAATATGTAAAGCCATACTGGTCTCTAAATCCTGTAAGCTTATATCTGTGCCAAGGGAGGTGGATTAGAAAATATGTAAAGCCATACTGGTCTCTAAATCCTGTGAGCTTATATCTGTGCCAAGGGGGTTGGATTAGAAAATATGTAAAGCCATACAGGTCTCTAAATCCTGTGAGCTTATATCTGTGCCAAGGGGGATGGATTAGAAAATATGTAAAGCCATACTGGTCTCTAAATCCTGTGAGTTTAGATCTGTGCCAAGGGAGGTGGATTAGAAAATATGTAAAGCCATACTGGTCTCTAAATCCTGTAAGCTTATATCTGTGCCAAGGGAGGTGGATTAGAAAATATGTAAAGCCATACTGGTCTCTAAATCCTGTGAGCTTATATCTGTGCCAAAAGAGGTGGATTAGAAAATATGTAAAGCCATACTGGTCTCTAAATCCTGTGAGCTTAGATCTGTGCCAAGGGAGGTGGATTAGAAAATATGTAAAGCCATACTGGTATCTAAATCCTGTGAGCTTATATCTGTGCCAAGGGGGATGGATTAGAAAATATGTAAAGCCATACTGGTCTCTAAATCCTGTGAGCTTAGATCAGTGCCAAGGTGGATGGCTGATAGGGATGGATTAGAAAATATGTAAAGCCATACTGGTCTCTAATCCTGTGAGCTTAGATCAGTGCCAAGATGGATGGCTGATAGGGATGGATTAGAAAATATGTAAAGCCATACTGGTCTCTAAATCCTGTGAGCTTATATCTGTGCCAAGGTGGGTGGCTGCTAGGGATGGATTAGAAAATATGTAAAGCCATATTGGTCTCTAAATCCTGTGAGCTTATATCTGTGCCAAGGTGGATGGCTGATAGTGATGGATTAGAAAATATGTAAAGCCATACTAGTCTCTAAATCCTGTGAGCTTAGATCTGTGCAAAGGTGGATGGCTGATAGGGATGGATTAGAAAATATGTAAAGCCATACTAGTCTCTAAATCCTGTGAGCTTAGATCTGTGCCAAGGTGGATGGCTGATAGGGATGGATTAGAAAAAATGTAAAGCCATACTGGTCTCTAAATCCTGTGAGCTTATATCTGTGCCAAAGTGGATGGCTGATAGGGATGGATTAAAAAATATGTAAAGCCATACTGGTCTCTAAATCCTGTGAGCTTAGATCTGTGCCAAGGGGGATGGATTAGAAAATATGTAAAGCCATACTGGTCTCTAAATCCTGTGAGCTTATATCTGTGCAAAGGTGGGTGACTGATAGGGATGGATTAGAAAATATGTAAAGCCATTCTGGTCTCTAATCCCGTGAGCTTAGATCAGTGCCAAGGTGAATGGCTGACAGGGATGGATTAGAAAATATGTAAAGCCATACTGGTCTCTAAATCCTGTGAGCTTAGATCTGTGCCAAGGGAGGTGGATTAGAAAATATGTAAAGCCATACTGGTCTCTAAATCCTGTGAGCTTAGATCAGTGCCAAGGTGGATGGCTGATATGAATGGATTAGAAAATATGTAAAGCCATACTGGTCTCTAAATCCTGTGAGCTTAGATCGGTGCAAAGGTGGATGGATGAGAAATTATGTAAAGCCATACAGGTCTCTAAATCCTGTGAGCTTATATCTGTGCTAAGGGGGATGGATTAGAAAATATGTAAAGCCATACTGGTCTCTAAATCCTGTGAGCTTAGATCAGTGCCAAGGTGGATGGCTGATATGGATGGATTAGAAAATATGTAAAGCCATACTGGTCTCTAAATCCTGTGAGTTTAGATCTGTGCCAAGGGGGATGGATTAGAAATATGTAAAGCATACTGGTCTCTAAATCCTGTGAGCTATATCTGTGCCAAGGGGATGGATTAGAAAATATGTAAAGCATACTGGTCTCTAAATCCTGTGAGCTTATATCTGTGCAAGAGGGGATGGATTAGAAAATATGTAAAGCCATACTGGTCTCTAAATCCTGTGAGTTTAGATCTGTGCCTAGGGAGGTGGATTAGAAAATATGTAAAGCCATACTGGTCTCTAAATCCTGTAAGCTTTATATCTGTGCCAAGGGAGGTGGATTAGAAAATATGTAAAGCCATACTGGTCTCTAAATCCTGTGAGCTTATATCTGTGCCAAGGGAGGTGGATTAGAAAATATGTAAAGCCATACTGGTCTCTAAATCCTGTGAGCTTAGATCTGTGCCAAGGGAGGTGGATTAGAAAATATGTAAAGCCATACTGGTATCTAAATCCTGTGAGCTTATATCTGTGCCAAGGGGGATGGATTAGAAAATATGTAAAGCCATACTGGTCTCTAAATCCTGTGAGCTTAGATCAGTGCCAAGATGGTTGGCTGCTAGGGATGGATTAGAAAATATGTAAAGCCATATTGGTCTCTAAATCCTGTGAGCTTATATCTGTGCCAAGGTGGATGGCTGATAGGGATGGATTAGAAAATATGTAAAGCCATACTAGTCTCTAAATCCTGTGAGCTTAGATCTGTGCAAAGGTGGATGGCTGATAGGGATGGATTAGAAAATATGTAAAGCCATACTAGTCTCTAAATGCTGTGAGCTTAGATCTGTGCCAAGGTGGATGGCTGATAGGGATGGATTAGAAAATATGTAAAGCCATACTGGTCTCTAAATCCTGTGAGCTTATATCTGTGCCAAAGTGGATGGCTGATAGGGATGGATTAAAAAATATGTAAAGCCATACTGGTCTCTAAATCCTGTGAGCTTAGATCAGTGCCAAGGTGGATGGCTAATATGGATGGATTAGAAAATATGTAAAGCCATACTGGTCTCTAAATCCTGTGAGCTTATATCTGTGCCAAGGGGGTTGGATTAGAAAATATGTAAAGCCATACTGGTCTCTAAATCCTGTAAGCTTAGATCAGTGCCAAGGTGGATGGCTGATAGGGATGGATTAGAAAATATGTAAAGCCATACTACTCTCTAAATCCTGTGAGCTTAGATCTGTGCAAAGGTGAGTGGCTGATAGGGATGGATTAGAAAATATGTAAAGCCATACTGGTCTCTAATCATGTGAGCTTAGATCAGTGCCAAGGTGGATGGCTGACAGGGATGGATTAAAAAATATGTAAAGCCATACTGGTCTCTAAATCCTGTGAGCTTATATCTGTGCCAAGTTGGGTGGCTGATAGGGATGGATTAGAAAATATGTAAAGCCATACTCGTCTCTAAATCCTGTGAGCTTATATCTGTGCCAAGGGGTTGGATTAGAAATATGTAAAGCCATACTGGTCTCTAAATCCTGTGAGCTTAAATCTGTGCCAAGGGAGTTGGATTAGAAAATATGTAAAGCCATACTGGTCTCTAAATCCTGTAAGCTTATATCTGAGCCAAGGGAGGTGGATTAGAAAATATGTAAAGCCATACTGATCTCTAAATCATGTGAGCTTATATCTGTGCCAAGGGGGTTGGATTAGAAAATATGTAAAGCCATACTGGTCTCTAAATCCTGTAAGCTTATATCTGTGCCAAGGGGGATGGATTAGAAAATATGTAAAGCCATACTGGTCTCTAAATCCTGTGAGCTTATATCTGTGCCAAGGGAGGTGGATTAGAAAATATGTAAAGCCATACTGGTCTCTAAATCCTGTGAGCTTATATCTGTGCCAAGGGAGGTGGATTAGAAAATATGTAAAGCCATACTGGTCTCTAAATCTTGTAAGCTTATATCTGTGCCAAGGGAGGTGGATTAGAAAATATGTAAAGCCATACTGGTCTCTAAATCCTGTGAGCTTATATCTGTGCCAAGGGGGATGGATTAGAAAATATGTAAAGCCATACTGCTCTCTAAATCCTGTAAGCTTAGATCTGTGCCAAGATGAATGGCTGATAGGGATGGATTAGAAAATATGTTAAGCCATACTGGTCTCTGAATCCTATGAAATTATCTGTGCCAAGGGGGATGGATTAGAAAATATGTAAAGCCATACAGGTCTCTAATCCTGTGAGCTTAGATCAGTGCCAAGGTTGATGGCTGATAGGGATGGACTAGAAAATATGTAAAGCCATACTGGTCTATAAATCCTGTGAGCTTATATCTGTGGCAAGGTGGATGGCTGATAGGGATGGATTAGAAAATATGTAACGCCATACTGGTCTCTAAATCCTGTGAGCTTATATCTGTGCCAAGGGGGATGGATTAGAAAATATGTAAAGCCATACTGGTCTCTAAATCCTGTGAGCTTAGATCAGTGCCAAGATGGATGGCTGATAGGGATGGATTAGAAAATATGTAAAGCTATACTGGTCTCTAATCATGTGAGCTTAGATCAGTGCCAAGATGGATGGCTGATAGGGATGGATTAGAAAATATGTAAAGCCATACAGGTCTCTAAATCCTGTGAGCTTAGATCTGTGGAAAGGTGGATGAATTAGAAAATATGTAAAGCCATACAGGTCTCTAAATCCTGTGAGCTTATATCTGTGCCAAGGGGGATGGATTAGAAAATATGTAAAGCCATACTGGTCTCTAAATCCTGTGAGCTTAGATCAGTGCCAAGGTGGATGGCTGATATGGATGGATTAGAAAATATGTAAAGCCATACTGGTCTCTAAATCCTGTAAGCTTAGATCTGTGCCAAGATGGATGGCTGATTGGGATGGATTAGAAAATATGTTAAGCCATACTGGTCTCTGAATCCTATGAATTTATCTGTGCCAAGGGGGATGGATTAGAAAATATGTAAAGCCATACAGGTCTCTAATCCTGTGAGCTTAGATCAGTGCTAAGGTTGATGGCTGATAGGGATGGATTAGAAAATATGTAAAGCCATACTGGTCTCTAAATCCTGTGAGCTTATATCTGTGCCTAGGTGGATGGCTGATAGGGATTGATTAGAAAATATGTAAAGCCATACTAGTCTCTAAATCCTGTGAGCTTAGATCTGTGCAAAGGCGGGTGACTGATAGGGATGGATTAGAAAATATGTAAAGCCATACTGGTCTCTAATCCTGTGAGCTTAGATCAGTGCCAATGTGGATGGCTGACAGGGATGGATTAGAAAATATGTAAAGCCATACTGGTCTCTAAATCCTGTAAGCTTAGATATGTGCCAAGGGGGATGGATTAGAAAATATGTAAAGCCATACTGGTCTCTAAATCCTGTGAGCTTAGATCTGTGCCAAGGGAGTTGGATTAGAAAATATGTAAAGCCATACTGGTCTCTAAATCCTGTAAGCTTATATCTGTGCCAAGGGGGATGGATTAGAAAATATGTAAAGCCATACTGGTCTCTAAATCCTGTGAGCTTAGATCTGTGCCAAGGGAGGTGGATTAGAAAATATGTGAAGTCATACTGGTCTCTAAATCCTGTGAGCTTATATCTGTGCCAAGGGGATGGATTAGAAAATATGTAAAGCCATTCTGGTCTCTAAATCCTGTGAGCTTATATCTGTGCCAAGGGGGATGGATTAGAAAATATGTAAAGCCATACTGGTCTCTAAATCATGTAAGCTTAGATCAGTGCCAAGGTGGATGGCTGATATGAATGGATTAGAAAATATGTAAAGCCATACTGGTCTCTAAATCCTGTGAGCTTAGATCTGTGCCAAGGGGGATGGATTAGAAAATATGTAAAGCCATACTGGTCTCTAAATCCTGTAAGCTTAGATCAGTGCCAAGGTGGATGGCTGATATGGATGGATTAGAAAATATGTAAAGCCATACTGGTCTCTAATCCTGTGAGCTTATATCTGTGCCAAGTTGGGTGGCTGATAGGGATGGATTAGAAAATATGTAAAGCCATACTGGTCTCTAAATCCTGTGAGCTTATATCTGTGCCAAGGGGGTTGGATTAGAAAATATGTAAAGCCATACTGGTCTCTAAATCCTGTAAGCTTAGATCAGTGCCAAGGTGGATGGCTGATAGGGATTGA